>WBMV01005530.1:1153766-1305131 GCA_013396655.1 Campylorhamphus procurvoides | reverse complement strand
GTCCGGCACCGCCCCGCTCTCACCTGGGCGCCGCCGGTGCCGCGGGGGCAGCGCGGACAGCAGGGCAGGGCAGTGGGGAGGCGGCTCCGGGCGGCGGAGGGATGGATGGCATCGCCCCGCCCGGCGCTCCCGGCGGGGAGGAGCCCCGGGAGCACGGCACGGCACGGCTAAGCCAGGCAGCAATGCCGGGAGAGCCGGCCGGGATGGCGCGGCTCTCCGGGATGGAGGTGGCAGGAGCGCGGCGGGCAGGCCGGGTTCTCTCTGTGCCCCACGGTGCCAGGTGCCCCGGGAAGGATAACCCCGCCCGGGAGCGGGGATGCTCGGTGTGCGAAGCGGAAAGGAGGGTGTAAAATGGGGGATTTTTGGGAAAACGGCAGTGCCCGTAGCACCTGACAGCGAGGAGGTCTTAAGCTGAAGCGCTGGTTGGAGTGCGGGTCTAGAATGAGCCGGGAAGGGTTAAGTGAAATCCGAAAAAGGAGAAGCTGCAGCGAGTGCCCCGCGCTGTGATCGGGGGACAGCGCTCCCTTAGCTCCTCGCCGGGGGATTAATAAAGGATGGGGGTTTAATGCGCGGTGTCAGGTAACTTGCAAGGTGACAGTAGGCGTGAAAGAAGTCAACAAGGAATGACTTAAACCCGTTCGTGTTGTTTTAGATCACGTGTAACAATGCTGATGAATAAAGGTAGGAATGCCGACAAGTTGTATGTTGTTTTATAAGGGTGAATGTGTTTGTTTGGGAAATAAAAAGTTTGCCAGCTGTAAGATACTAAGATATGTACCAACTTCGACTCAGCTTTAGGCGAATAAGCTTGTAAAAGCTGGCTGATGTCTTCCCTACGAGGAACACACTGTTCCTTAAGCAGCATAGCTGATGAGGCCTCGTTGCCTAGGGAGGGATGTTCATTCTCCCTGTTCACTTCCACTGAGTCTTCTGCATCTCTTCCTCCTCCAAAGTCACCTCTAGCTTTTTCCGACAGCATGTATACTGGGCTGGCATCCATGTGCAGAGACACCAGTCAAGAGATGTGTCACTACTCTTTCCAAAGTAGTAAGAGGCTAAAGTAAAACTTTGAAATTAGTAGTGACATTAGTGGGGAGACTAATTGGGGTGTCTCTTCTACTCTGAATTCTCATGAAATTTCAAAGAATATAGTGTCCTTGAGATTTGAGATTTGTCAAACTGGCAAAGGCTTCAAAATTTGTGAGGGCCATGCATTGATAGAAAAACGGGTAAAATAATGGAATAGCTGGATAAGCCCCACAACATTTAGGGTTGATTCCAGGCTAAAACTGGACCACGTATGAGTCATGTTAGTTTGTCATCCATTATAAAGCATATGTTGTATTTAGACACCTGTGTGGAAACTAAATTATTGTGTGAAATAAAACATTAATAGCGATTAATTTTGCAGTTAAAACCCTTGAATCCCAGTAACTATGAATGGGAATTCTTTATCCAACAAGGATGTATCTAGCAGGGTGTCACAGGCTGGTGAAAAAGTAGGTATTGTTGTCTGTATATCATCCATACACCATCTGTGCTGTGCATTACTGCCAGGCAGCAGAGAGCCATTAGGGGAGAGAGGGGTAATAGACCTCCGCCTGCCTTTTAGTGCTCTCGACATTCTGCAGTGCGAGCTCTTAAACGTTTTGGGTCGATGTCAGAGCGTTCAGAGGGAGGAGGTAACAGACAGCGTTTTCTATGCCATCAGCTACTTCAGTGCTTCAGCCTTCTCTAAAATCTCGTCTTTGATGTTCTGTAGGAAAAATGCGTGATAAATACTTACACCTGAGGAGCAGTGTTCTCCTCACTGTCGGTTCGTGTTTTCTGTTCTCTTTTCCCGATTAAGCAGCTTTATGGTGTTCTTCATTGCATCTCTCTACTCTGCACAAGGTCAATTATTTGTCTCGGTCTAGAGACTCATCTCTACAGACCTGTGTCTTGGGGGAGAAAAATCAGAATCTTCATTTTAGATTTTAACCTTTAAAACAATTCATTAATGAATGTAAGTTATGATGAGCAGACACCGAAGGGCATTCTGAGGAGAGACAAGGAAAGCGCTGTCAGTACCTCGAGCACCTGTGATGTCTTTGCAAACTATGCCATATTGCAGGAGGAGACTAAGCTCTTGGAAGGCATCTTGGAATTTTTTAGGGGGATAACATTGCATGAGAACCCCAATTAAATCTCTACACGCAACTTTCAAAAGCTAAAGGTTATATACACAATATTAATCTCCTAGAGGGCAAGAAATTAAGTCTTCCCTGATTCCCTAGAGTACACTAACCAGTGCAGCTGAGTCACTATGGGACTGATGGTGGTTGTGCATTCTGGGACAAAATTGCTACCTTTCAAGGGATAAAAGGGAACAGAGTGGAACTTGTGACTTAGAAAGGCCTAGGTGAGCCCCTTTGTCTTCAGGGCGGCTAGGATTTTTAATTACATTTAATTAGGATAGCTCTGAAACAGGTTAGAAAAAATCTGGTTTTCTAATGTTTGTAGAAATCAATTTTGAGAACCAGTGACTTCCTGTAGAAGACAATTCTATGCCACCTGTCCGTTTCGGTGTAGAAGGAGGGGACTATGACAACATAGTGCTCTCTTCCTCTATTACACTCTGAAATACTTGAAAAAATTAAAAAAGGCTGAAAGCCATTATGTCCTATGTCTCTGTGTCCCATATCTGACAAATACTAGAAGTAGACAGAAATAAGGAGTTAACAGTTGAGTTGTGGTGTCTTTGACAGTGACTGGAAAAGGGCCAGCATTAACTATGTGTCACTCAAATGCCACCCTTCTCCCCCCACCCTCATCCCCCCCTCCCGCACGATATTTTCACACCAATAATGTTTTAAAATATTTCAGCAGGATGTAGCTCCTTGTTCATTACTTTAACTATTTTTTCATTTGTTGGAATGATTTCAGGTAGGATTAGGATGATCTTATTGCAGGTGTTGTTATTTTGATTGTTCGCTTCACCAGGAAATCTCATTCCACACATGCAGATGGGCATCATCCAAGGTGCTGGATTTTTTTTGCCATCCTGCCCATAAAACACATTCAGGTTTTATGAACATAAAAAACATGTTATCATTAAAGAGCAAGATGTGATTATTTTAGCATTTCAGTTATCACATAATCTGTTCAATGATTTGTTAAACTGTGGATCAAAATCTTACTAGAACAAACTGCTAAAAGACAAGAGCAGTCTAAGCTGAGGAGAAAAAGTTAATTAACAGGGACATGATGTTGAAGGAGTATGTAGTGATGAGGGACTATAGTGTGCTCGTGTGTACATGTCATGAAAAAGAGGAAAATTAAGGAAAAGATCATCAAAGAGCAGGAAGTTTCTGTTAAAAGTGAGAAAGCAGGGCACTGGTTTGAAAAGTGACTGGAATGATAGGGAGGAGGGAGACAGGTGAGCTGAGAAAAAGACTGTACGGGGAAAGAAAACAAATAAAAATGTATTAAAGGAGAAGCAAGGAAAGAAGTTAAAGAAGAGGGTACTATGAGGGCATACTGGAAAAAACTGTTGGTTTGCTGAATGTGAGGACCAGGACCAAGGGCTATGAAATGGAAAACCAAAGGACATTGTAAAGGAGACAATCTGATGTGGAGGAAATACTGACATGGAATCTGTACAAGAAATGTCACTGCATGGAAGAGGAAGGAAATGGAGTATATCTGACTCTTTTGGCCTTATTTTCTATAATTTATCTAATAACAGTGGCAGCTCTTCATAATAGTAAATAACGATACTTAAGTCTCTTGCAAGCAAATTATAACTCCTACAGGGATACTGAAGGCTGAATTTCCAGCCTGAAATGATTACTCACAAGGTGTGCATGCTGGCTGCAGGGCTGGGAGCTGGGCTGTCATTTAATGAAGTGGCCTGCACACTTGGGAAGATCACATGGTTTGTCTGAAAGCTCTCTAAAGCTTAGTATATTTTAGAGTAGGAAGCTGGAATTGTTGCCACTTCATCTCTGCATCATTTGTCTTTAAAAATGCCTCTTTTGATGACTTAACAGATATTTGGAAGCTACACATAACAGAAATTTTTTAGCACAACTTTTAATGAGACAGAATTTTGTATGCTGACAGAGCGTGATATGCAAGGGCAGTTTGGATTAATTTGCTTTCTTTGTTTCTCAGTTTCCAAGGAAACAGGCTTGATATGAATGTCTGGAAAAATCATTCTGAATTGCAGATGATAATTTATTAGTTTGATTATATTAATAACAAATAGTTTTTCTAAGTTGGGCATTTTTCTACACCTGAGAGAGCAGAATATTGTCATAGTGTCTTTTGGAAGAGAGAGCGACATTCAGAGCAGCTAACAGGATTTTGTTTACCCAACTTTTGTGCTGCTTCTCATTTTTTTTTTCAGTTAGTGACCTATTGACAATGAAGGACAAGGTAAACTTTCAGAAAATTTCAAACATCAAGTTCGAATGATCTGATATCATGACAGGGAAGGGCATTAAGCAGTGCTCTTCAGCTGTTGCATTACATTTACTTACACTTTGGTCAACTCTTTTTGCTCAGTTATGACAAGATCTGTTAAATATGTGATTTTGCAAATTCCTTTTCTGTGTTAACAAATGCTACAGTAGCAGAGGAAGTTGTTAGTGCTAAGAGCTGATGCTTCCTTTGTCTTCTGATATTCAGAACTATTTTAAGTGAAGTGTAAATATCTACAATTACATCATTTTATACTAAGCAGAACTTGTGCATTTTTTTAATTTAGATTCAAGAAAATCCCGTGTCATTTCACTGAAGGCTAGGATCACAGGAATGCATAGAAACTACAATCTTAAATAAAGTTTCAGTTGTTTCCAGTGTCTGGAACAGATCTTACCTTTTTGGAACATGTATTTCTTTGCAGAGTCTTTAGTCCAGAATTGTCATGCCAACAATGACATTTCAGGCAAGACTGGCAATTACTAACTCATTAGATCTGTCAGCTGAGCTCTGCTGGTTTCTGTTAGTCGGGCTAAGCATGGGCAGACTGAATGGAAGGTGATGGTGGAGCTACTTTGGCATGTCAAAAGGGAGGAGGGGAGTATGTTTGATGACTTCAAAACACTAGGTGCAAAACATGCCACGTGGAGATTCATCTTTGAGGAATAATGGAGGAAATGCATTTTGGAAACAGCTTTAATCTGTTCATGAAGGGAGGCACTGTCTTGGGGTACTTGCGTTCACTGTCCTTCAGATGCCTACACACCCTTCAGATGCCTTCCTCAAACTGCTTGCTGTGCACTTGCATTAAATTATACTGATTTTTCTGGCAGGGGAACCAAAAGGTAGAAATTGGTTGGCAAAGTCTGTACAAATAAGGCTGTACTTGCTTGTCTGCTCTAAAGACTCAGGCATTCAGCTCAGTTCTTTGTGGCTGCTTGCCTTCCTTTGTTGGTTTTCCTCATGCAAAGGGGGGTGCAAAAACATGAAGATTTATGATACTTTGCACAAATGACTTCTCTAATAGTGTGATTTGATTCAGAGCAATTGTGAATAGGGTCATAGCTGATTGGGAAATAAACCTTAATGAAGCATTTATAGTTGTTTAACAGGAACTACAATACTAGACCAAGCACTGAAATTATTTTCCCTACATTAGAACATTTGATGAAGCATAAGGAAGATGTTACTTGCTAAATAGGTACCACACCAGCTTCGTCTGTATGCTGCTTCTCTGATCTGCACTGCTGAATGACATAGCTGCACCTTGAGCAAGACATATGGGAATCTAACTTTAGTCTGCTTGACTGGATTTGTGTGTAGCAGCATGACCAAGATAATGACACACAAATGCAGCATGACTTCACCTGTTAAGATTTTTGAGACAACAGAGAGCCTAATTTTAGAAGGAAGACTTCTCATGCTCACCTGAAAACTGTCAAGAGTGGTAATAAGCCTAGTATATGTTAACACATGGGCTCTTTGAAACTCGTAGAAACAAATGCTGTCTCTGACTGCTACTATGTCTCATATCAAATGTTCTGCTGTCTCAGTAGTGTGAGAACTGTCTAGATATTACTGCATAATGAGTCAAATAGCAAATAAGAAACCTTTCTCACTTACATTTCACAGCATATACTGCTTGGTTTTTGTAGGTGTTACATCTGTGAAAATAAAGCTTCTCCAAAGTGGGAGGTGAGACCTTTTTAATGAATTGAAGATCTTAATAGAAAATACAGGACTGAGATGACATGATGAGGTATGGGCTACTTGAGGAAGAGTGGCTGAGAAGGTAACTGTATGTATGTGTGTGCTGCTATGTAAAACTAATTCCCTTTGCTGCCTGAAACATCATCACATTCTAGAAACTCTAGGAAGAAAGTAGGATATAATTAGACCCTGCTTTCATGTCTGTGCCTAGACTCCAGGTGACTTAAGCAACTGTCCCTTTGCTTACTTTTTAAAAAAAAAAAATATTAAGAATGATGAAACTGTTTTGCCAGTGTACTAAATGGTGAAGCAATAAGCAGGAGAGGCTTTTTGCCTGAAGGCAAAACACTTATCCCAATAAATAAGTTGGACAAACAGGCAGAAGTTGGAAAAGTGGCATAAAGTGGACAAGCTTCAGCTCCAGACACTAATGTCTATGAAATATGTTGGTTGACTATAACATGGACACGTGCATGTACACAGCCTTTGTATTTTCAGGCTTTTTCTCTAACCACAGTGGTGGTGAGCTGTAACACAAAGCACCAGATCATCAGAGCCTGGTTTGCACTTGGGAGTCCTCTGGGCTGGAAGGAAGGTGAAGGTCTAATAGGGCCTGCTTCGGCAGCTGCTGTAGCTATTGTTTGGCATTTATCTGGGTGAAAATCAATTTTACAGCCCTCTGTGTCCTCCTGCCTCCTGTCCCTCTACATCCCTCAGATGTGAAAAATTTACTTCCTTAGTCAGAACCTTTCAGTATAAAACAGATAGCAGTGAATTTCACCTTTGCCAAATGGGAGCTAGTAAGTGCAAAGATGAAGCAGTATAAATCAACAGGCAGTGTTTTAACCTTTATGAACAGGTAAAGATGGACAGGAGTGCATATGCTTCCTCAGACACTGTCACAAATTCCTATTTCTTCCTCAGATCCAAACATGCAGCAGAATTTTCTAGGCTGTCTTTCTGATGTCATTTAATTCTATACTTCAAATCACCAACTGATGCACAGGGCTGTAATAATCTCATGCTCTCTGTTGTTTATGCTCATTTCACATAAATGCTCAGTGTGTCACCAACCTAAATTAAAACTGGTTATTATCAAAGGCTCTGTTTTCTTATGCAATGCAATCTTTGTTATAGGAGTCATAGTTTTTAAGGCTATTGACAGAAAATACAAACCTAAAACTCATCAGTGTGCTTAGAGAGATTAAAAGTGTTGAGCTTTTGAACAAGGAGGTAGGGAAGCATCCTTCATAGAGTGTTTTTGTGGAATAAAATTAATACTTAACAATATCTACCTTTTTCCTTCAAGACCCCCCTTAAAGAAGAATTTTAAGTGGTTCTTAATTGCATGGTAGACACAGTGGGTGGGATTCAGCTGCTTCAGCACAAACCTCTGGTACCCTTTGAGAAGCCCTGGGGTAGCCAAGACATTTGTGTGGGGTTGGCAGATATAGGAGGGGACCTATGGAAATGCCTGCTCTCCCAGAGACCTGACCTAGGCTTCTCAAATGGCACTAGACACCTATGTTTAGACAGCTGAATTTCCACCTTCCTGGCCAGGACTTGCTTGGCAGAATTCCCCATGTACATATTTCGAGGCTTTAGAAGTCCTAATGCTGGTTTGGAGTTTAACTGTAGTGGGAGATTGCCAGAGTTAATACAAAAGAAGTGGGGCTACATATTTGGGCATTGAAGAGAGGCAGAGAAAGAAGGGCAGCAAAGCAACAAGAGCAAGGCATTCCACTTTGATAAATTCATTATAAATTCAGCTGCTTGTATAGCCACAACCAGAACTCACAACTGCGAAATCAAGGCATCACTGTTACCCTTAGCTCATGGCCAAAATAGATGCTGGGCTGTGGATTTAGTGAGCAGTTAGTATGGATTTGTGCAGAACCACATCGTCTAAAGGAGCCAGTGAAGGTATAAAATTAATCAGATGGTCACTGATGGATTAATAAAGTCATAAGATGCTGGTTCTGGCACCAGCCCAAGTATTTGGTGTACTGCTTTCTGCCCAAGTTTGTTTGCATTTACCTGTCAGTCAGCTTCTGTCTATATTGCCAGGTGCCAGCTTTGTTGCATAATGTGACTTTTTTGTGAGATTGGTTCAACTTCCTGCTACCAAAAAGCCAAGACTAGCACTTTGAACAACTGATGGGATATCTCTCAGCTCAGATTGAAAATCAGAATGCAGGTTTTCTCTATGCAAAATACTTACTTATTAAAACTGGAGGTAGCACACAAACACGTCATGCAACAAACTAGTTCTGGGCAGTGAAAACCTGTGGAATAGGTATGGTGCTTTGAGTGGATAGGTAATTAAGAGATCTGTGTCATTCATGTCTTCCTAATTGCAGGATAAACTTACACAAATACATTCCATATGTGGTTTAAGGATGGTTGCATTATAAAAGTACTGCTTTGTATGTATTCTGAGAGTGAGGCCTGCATCTAAAAGGTCCAAACATAATATGGTCAATTTAGTGCTCTCAGGAAAATCAAGGATGTGTCCATTCTAAATCACACTGATTTCAATCTGTGGTGCCAGAAAGTCTAGATGGTTCTAAGCTGAATCCTAGATAGCTAAATGTACTAGTGTGGGGGTTTTTTTTATACCCCAGAATACTAAGACTGAAAGTGCTAGATTGTCAGCTGTTTACTGTGAACACTAAAACTTTAAGCATGTTAATAGTTTAAGTACTAATGACATGATTTTTAAAAATCCATTTTATTTCTTCTTGATTTCTGTTTTCTGAAACCATGAATAATATTTCTTTGAGATATCAGGATGTATTTCAAAATGTACTGACCCAGTTCTGAGTCCACTTTTCTAAAGAACTTGGTCTGCCCACCTACAGCAACCAAGGACATGGGTTCTGAAACAAGATTTTAGAAATTGCCTAGATTAATAAATTAGCATGAGATTAGCTGCTTGCTCATGATGGTTTCACAAATAACCCCACAATTTCTCAAAAGCTGAAAATAATTTAAGTAAAACAAAAAGCTACCATACATTTACTAGATTGACGCATAAGAGTAATGTCATAAGATGTTTTGAAAGGAAGATAACGTGTGTCCTGGTTTTGGCTGGGGTGGGGGGTAATTTTCTTCACAGTAGCTGGTGTGGACTATGTTTTGGATTTGTGCTGGAAATGGCTTTGATAAGACAGGGATGTTTTTGTTATTGCTGAGTGGTGCTTGAATATCAAGGCCTTTTCTGCTCCTCACCCCAGCCCACAAGTCAGTGGGCTGGGAGTGCATGAGTTGGGAGGAGACACACCAGGACAGCTGACCGTAGTTAACCGAAGGTAGTCAGCAAAAGGAGATTATTTGTCTGTTTTCTTACCCAAGGTGCACAACCGATTCAAAAAGGGGAAGTAGTAACAGAAATGCCAGAGATATTTCAGTTAAAATACTTCTTCCATGTGCCATCAAGAGCCATACTTTTGGGTTTGTGTCCCTTTTGTATTTCTCGTAGAGTCTTACAGGTCCTACCTCATCCTATTCATCTGGGAAACTATATCTCATCAAGGATCACTCAACATTGACAAACGAAGCTGAGGGACTCCTTCCCTTTGAATAAGTATCTTGTAACAAAAGTGTCAGAGAACATTTGTGTGATCTGGCAAAGAGCACTTTACTCTGACATAATCCCCTCAGTGACTGCTAGGGTGAAAAGAGAGTTGGATTCTAAGTGGTTTTATGTGGGTGATTTATAAGGCTTATGGCATTAATGCTTTTTGTCATCACAATAAATACTGATCAGTGCAGCGTTCAATAACTTTTGCACTCAAAATGTATATTGGTTCATCTATATATGCCATTTTTAAACACACTGCCTGCATAAGTTTAGTTTCTTCTTATCTCTTGATGTTTTTCATAATTCAAATGCCTTCAATGGTTTAAGTTTAATACTGCTTGTGTTGAAAAGCAAGACAGCGAGCAATTCCTGGGTAGCTAGATCTTTTCTGGACAGCACAGTCCTGTGGGGAGAGGTCAGATGTAGCAAAGCTACCTTGAACCCTGGAGGTCCATAGGGATATCATGCTGTGGTCACAGATCCACTTCCCTTTGAGTAGGTACAGTGTGAACTTTCCTTGCTATTTGGCCTACTGCTGCTGATTGATGTAAAAACATTAAAGCTTTACAGGCTGGGTCTGCAGTCTTGTTATATTGCTTATGCCACTTCCTTAACAAATAAATTCCCTGCTTCTCCTCTTTGCCTAGCAGCCCTTGGATAACCTTTGGACGTGCTCCCAAAGCATGGGAAATGCCTGATCCTAAAATCGTGACTGGTGTCAGTTTTGGGGGCATGATTCCTTGGTTGTTCCACGCATCTGACATTGCAGAATGACAGATGGTGCTTTGTTTGGTGCCTGGAGCTGTTTGAAGCACCCAGCTCTCCTCTTTTCCATGGGTATGTCACATGGGGACCACTGGGGTCAATGTTGATGCTGAGAGACTGCAGCAGGAGCAGCTCATTACCTGGAACTGTATGAGGGCATCTCAGGATGCAATGGGGGAAATATGGGATAGGACGAAGGTCAGCAGTGACTTGTTATGGATGCCACAAATCCTGGTGGCACGTTTTTAGTGCCAGAGGGGCTCTCTGAAGGAGCACAGGTAGATTTGCTCAGGGCAGTTGATGTGGAGCTGCTTGAAACAGCCTTAGAGGTGTGGGCCTTGGGAGTGTATAAGAGACATTAATTGTTAAGTGGAAGTAAAATCCAAGGACTGTTGTTACCTTTAATAGTGCCATCAAGAAGGGCAAAAATATCTCTAGTAAAAGTGAACTCTCTTGAGATACCTTTTCCCTTGCAGTGAAAATCTCCCACATGTTAAAGAAGTGATTAAAGAGCTAAAGAGCTGCCGTGAACATCTTGTTAATTCCTTTGTGCTGTGCTGCTTGGTGAACCTTTACAAATGAGATTATTTACTCTCCAATTCCTCCATTGTCATTCCCTTGCCCCTTTCTATGTGTGGTAGCAGAAACAAGGCAAAAGTAACTAAGATGTCAGCTCCTGAAAAGCAGCATTTCATTCAGTTACATGATGTTATTATCAGCACACAAAAAATGGAGCTGAAAAATAATACAGGAATAAAATGCAGATGGAGAAAAGACAGCAAACAGCAGGGAACATAAAAAAAAGAAAAGAAAAAAGGATAACAAACCTTGAAAAAGTAGAGCATCTTCCTTCTTCACATTGAACTCTTATTTTCTGGCTTGACTTGCAGTAAGGTTATGAAATAGTGCCAAGCATTACAATTGCACTGTGCTTCAAGAAGTACAGGGCTAGTTGCAATCCCTAAAACTCTGGTTTAGGTGCAGGCAAAATTCCCAGAACATTTTGGGGGGTTCATAGCTTTTTCAAGGAAGGAGGGGTGTCATGTAGGAGATACTTGCCCTACTTGCCCCTTTGCTATTGTCAATCAGTTTTAAATTTTAAAGAAAGACATTAGATTAAAAATGAATTTTCAAACTAGTGTGCACAACCAGAATTGTAGCATTTTATCTTATATGCAATGGGTATTTCAGTGCATGATTTTTGTACACTTTTAGACTGCAGAACAGGTAACATTGAAATGCCACTCATACCAATGAACAAACCATCTCGTTTGACCTTTCAGAAAGTGTTAATATTATTGATTTCTAATGAGTAGACTGACAAGAAATATTAGCCTAAGCCATAAATATGTTTTGCTGGAGCCTTTTTTTTTTAGAATTAAGAGGCTCTCTTTTGTCACATAATTTATTTAAGGCATCTCTGTGCTTGAATGCAGAGAGGTAGTTCAACATTCAATCCACTATCACCACCATCTATCATACTGAAGTACTTTTTATAGATTTATGCAGATAGGAAGGTGTCTAGCTTTGCTTTCTGTTCCATTATTCATGTGTTGTCCTGAGATTACCTTTGTTGATATTACAGTGTGTCTCTGAACAACCTTTGTTCAGAGTAGGAAAACCAAGTGTTTTTATCCTGGACAAACAATGAATAATACACAGTATTTTAGAACTATCCTAGGGGCACATGCTCATTGTAAAGCACTAAACATTGAAAATGCTGAATAATATGGGCCTCTGCAAGGGTTTTAAAATGCCTGTTTTAAAATATGTCATCCTCCAGACAGTTTAGTATCACTGCAGCCAGTCCTGTCTGATCCATTTTATCTTTTCTTTCAAATAGGGAGATAATATAAAAGATTACCTTTTAAAAGATCTGTCTCTTTGTTAGATTATCTTCAGTTAGTATTTCTAAGGCTCAAGTGTTTGCTGTTCAGTTGTTCACTGATAAAAGGTACAAGGGAATGTTCTCTGCTGCCATCAGGCTGTTAATGACCTTAAAAAACTTCCCTGCACTGCAGACAATTGAACTGCACTTGAGATTTTCGCTGTTCACCTTCAGTTCCTGCCCCTGTGTGTCGTTTGTCATTGATTCCGTACTAGCCCTGAGGGACAAGAAGTAATATTATTCATAATTATGTTCTGCCAAAAAATTATGTTGTAAAGCCAAATGTTAGGGGTTTTTTTCACATTTGCTTGTTAAACAGACCCCAGTAACAACAGAGTAAAAATGTTTAGCACAGTAAAAAGGCAACTCTCCTTTTAGTTCTTTGTGGTGGGCAATTATCTGAACAATATTTGTTCAGGCGCAGCTGTTTGTTCTGGTGTTATTTTCTCTTCTTTTAATTAAAAATTGGGCCATGTAACTGCTAACAGAGAATTACAGCCATTAGAGGCAAGAAATACACCCCCTAGTACTTTATATACTAAGAAACTTTGTGACATCATGTGAGGGTACATTTCTGAGGACTGAAAGAAAGAAATTGTATTCAGGAAGGTCAAGAAAGAGGATCCAGGGGGACCACAGATCAGTGAGCTTCACCTTGGTCCTTGGCAGGGTGATGGTAAAAATAATCCTGTAAACCATTTCCAGACATATATGAAGGACAAATAGGTGACTGGGAGCAGTCAGCATGTTTTTATGAAAGGAAAACCATATTTGACCAACTCGATAGCATTCTACAATGACGTGACTGCCTTTGTGGAAGAAGGAAGAGCAGTGGGTGCCATTTATCTCAACTTTAGTAAGTCTTTTGACACCATCTCCCATAATGTTCCATAGACAACCTGAGGAAATATGAACTAGATAAATGGACAGTATGAACAGTAAGGTGGACTGAAAACTGAACTGCCCAGAGGCTGAGAGACAAACAGGCCAGCTGGAGGCCAGTCACTAGTGAAGTAGTCCAGAAGCTGATACTGGATCCAACACTGTTTAACATCTTCATTAATGGCCTGGACAGTGGGACAGAGTTTGCAGAGAGTATAAAATGGGGAGGAGGGGTTGATGCACCAGCTGGTTTTGTTGCCATTCAGAGGGATTTTAGCAGGCTGGAGAGATGGTCTCACGGGAATTTCACTAAGTTCAACAAAGAGAAAATCCAGGCCCTACCCCTGTGGAGGAATGACACCATGCACCAGTACACACTGGGGACCCACCAGCTGGAAGGCATCTCTGAAGGACTTGGCGGTTCCTGATGGAGAACAAATAGGTCATGAGCCAGCAATGTGCCTTTGTAGTAAAAAATACAGAATCCTCCCGGGCTGCATTAGGAAGAGTGTCTCCACATGGTCAAGGGAGGTGATAATTCCTCTCTGCTGAGCTCTGGTGCAACACATCTAGAGGCTCCTCAGCAGAGGAGAGATATACATTCTGAAGTGTGACCAAGGAAGGCATCCATGAAGATCATTCAGAGACTGGAGCATCTGGCATACAAGGAGAGGATGGAAGAGCTGGGACAGTTCATCCTGGAGAAGAGAAGGCTCAGTGAGGATCTTACCAACATGTTTAAAAACCTTCTGGGGAGGAGCAAAGACAGAGACAGACTTTTCTCTGTCATGTCTGAAGCCAGGACAGGAGACTATGGGCACAAACTTAAATACAGGAAATTCTGTTTAAATGTAAACAAAATAAATATCCTTTACTGTACAGACATCAAACATTGGGAAAAGCAACCTTTTTGGGAGATACTCAAAACCAAGATGGACATGATCCTGGAAGACCTGCTTGAGAAGTGCCTTTCAACCTCAATTTTTCTGTGATTCTGTAATCTCTGATTCTGTATATAATTCCTCCTTTTTTTGCTTTTTAACAATTTGCCTTTCATTTTTTATATCTTATCAGAGGAGGACAGGGCCATCAAAGTGTATAACATAAAGAAACAAAAATATCAGTGTTGCAAAAAGCAAGTAACTTTGAAGAATTAACAGTGAGACTTAGATGTTTGGAACATTTTAGTCAGAAAAAACAAAGTTTTTTCTTCTTTCATGTTCATAGGCAATTCAATTACTGCAGATGGAAAACCAGACAAGACAAATTTGAATGAATTTATTAATTTTAAAGGATTTCAAACTTTAAATATTTATCTGTTGGAACAGATTGCAAATTAATGTGAAAAAGTGTCCTTCTGTCATACATTAATCAAATTTGGGTCGGGAAACAAAGCTGGATAAAGATCAATTTCTACTTTATACCAAAATTCAAGTGTAAAAATTACTTTAGCAGAAGATTTGTTCAAGAAGAGGAAAACAAGACAAATTTTGTCTGCACTATCCTAGAGAAGTGCCCAGAGTGGTGTGTTCAAGACCAGTTTCTCATCCCATTCTGACTATTTAGCCAGCACAATGCACATGAGTGGCTGCAGAGGTGCAGCAGCGAGTATGTCAGGAGAGGGTGCAAGGGAGGAAATTGCCTCTTTAGGGCAGGCAAGTGAAATCTGGGTGATAGGGAGCTGCCAGCACATCTGTTGGTAGAGGCAACACATGTTTTAGGTGCCAGTGCAGCGTCTCTGTGGTATTATCCTCTGACTTTTGCCCCAGCAGTGGCCACCTCTTCTGCAGTACCAACAGTGGAGACTGCTTTGCTCCTCCCCTGGTATCCCCATCCATCATGGTAGTGTGGATGTATCCAAAGTCCTACTTTGTCTGAGGAAGGACACTTCCTAGAACACCTACAATGGCCAGAACCTACTTCACCTTCACAACTCCAAGCAGAGAAACCACTGATATGAACCATCAAGCTGCTGTAGCTTCTCTGCCCCTCAACTTCTGCTAAGTCATCCGGTGGGTTGGTCAGTACTGGAAAGTAGGTCAACCATGTATCTAACTGAGAGCATCTTCTGATCCCTAAATGGAAATATAGATTTCTTCAGATGGAATCCCATGCTGAAGTGTGTGATATGTGAATACTTGGGTCAAAACCTCCCAGTTGGGCTCATTGCCACAGTACAATGACCTTATTATTGACTTCCTGCCTTCATGGTGGTTCATATATCCATCATATTTCTGAGTCTGGGTGGGCCTGAAGCATATACTCAGTCTCACCATCTCAGCTAAGAAATGTTAACTCTTCAGGCTCCACCTTAGTTTCAGTGACTTGCTGACACACTTGGGTGTTCTTCTCCATTTTTGGATCTTCCTCACTCTTCCAAGCCCCTTTGATGACACTTCAAAATGATTTATAAACTAGAGCTTCTGAAACATTTTCTGGACCTTTATGAAATATTAAAACAAAGTAAAAGTTTGCTGAAAGTCCTGCTTTATGCACTTTCTAAGAGCTTGATTCTTCTTTTTATAACAGGTCAGCAGCTCATATGTGATAAAGTCAATATATAGCTAAGGTGGTTATGAAAACATAAGTAATAACGGGGACTTGTTCTTCCTTATAAGTGCCTCAGTCCCATAAATACTCCCCTATGCATGTCCTTGCCCATGCTGCCTGGATGCCTACGCTTCATAAAACCTGGTGCAATGAAAACTGAATTGGCTGCTTTCAAGGGCCATTCTGAGAGCTTCATTATTTAGTTCTTATTTCAGTCTGGGCTCTGTTGCTTACACAGGAAGTTTCACTTGACTTTTAGTACCTTAAAAATATAGTAATAACACTTCTTGGGCCTTGCAGTCCTGAGTAGTGACTTTATGTGCACAAAGAGACATTCACCACTCTGCAGAGCTCACATACTAGTTAAATCTTACAAGATTAATATAGATTTACATATTGCATAGGCCATTCTGGCCTTCTCCCACCAAGGACTTCCAACCCTGGGACAAACACCTCGCTACAAGGCTGTATCTTGAAGTAGGTAGTACAGACCAAATGAGACAAAGGCTCTTTCCCTTAATCCAAATATACTATATGAAGATTACAGCTAGCAAGTAATCTCATATAGTATATATAGGAGTGCTATCCTCAGAAGTTATTTTTTAAAATTCCAAAAATAGATGAAGAGCTATGGGTGAGAAGATTATCTTTCCTCATGACTGAAGAGGCCAAATATATGTCATTTTTGAAAATTACCCTCCTTCAAGTCCAGTGACTGCTTAAAATTCTCCTTGAAGAAGCTAGTTGTGAGAGTATAGGAAATATGGCTCAATGCACTGTGTACTTGCAGAAAGTGTCTAGGGAGAAAAGATAAAATACTTTGTACGCTTTGCTGTAGGAATGCTAAGGAAGCTAATGTGTCTTTAAGTAATTTTTACTTTATGTCACATCAGTTTATTTGATTTTGTCTGGAATTCTAACATACTATTATTTTTACAAGAAAGGGAGTTGAATCCAACTTTGCTCTCTGTGGTTTTCATTGAGTTCACCATGGATTTTCATGAGAAGGCAAGAAAGTTTTCAACAGATAGTGTTTTTATCTAGTAGAATTTAATAAAAACACTAAACATAAGCTGAAGTCCATCTCTCATTAAGATAGTATTTAATATAAAACCAAGTCCCATCCTTATTTTTTACACAGCAATTTTCATTAATAAGTTTCAAAATGCCTTACAAAAGCTTAATTATTATTTTACAGACCAGGATCTGGAGTACATTTTTCAGAGAATTATAAGAGCCTCACCATCATGGACCCCACACCAGTCACAGCCATACATCTTTGGAACACCCTTATGATGGCCATGTTTTATTTTTAGCAGCTGACATGTAATCACTTCTCCTGTGCTTATGCAAATGAAATTCAGTGCTCTTGATGAGGCTAAATAGGTTGTGTGATAAAACCATTGACAATTTACTACATCTCTTTAATGTCTTTAATATTATGGAGGATTATTTACCCAATTGCTACAAACATGAGGCATCAATTTTCTAGGGTTATGATAGGAAAGCAGTATGACTTTATTACTGTGTTATCTGTTAGCACCTGCAAGGTTATCAGAGTTGCATATAACCAGTGCATTGACAGAGAACTGTGACACTGAACATCTCCTCCATGGGCTGGCAGGGAAGAGGTGTACTGCTCTATGGGAACAGGGAAGGCTTCTGGCCACCTCAGGACACCCTGAAAAACTTAGCGTGTACTTATTTGTGAGCTGTTCTGCTGTAGTTTTGTTTTCCCAATGATCAAACAAACGGATTTAGTCATACATATTACCATGGGATTTTGCAGCTGTAGCAAGGAGAAGCTCTTCGCTGAATAGTCTGCTTCTCACCTATAGACATGAATATTTTATGTATGTACTTTAAAGCTCAATTTCTGAATATAGAAAAAGCCAAATATTTTGAGCAATGCTAACTCTTCACTGGTGGTTAACTAGAATTCCTCTGGCAGAACTGATTTGGTTTGAACTGAATCTTTAACAAAAGAAATCACACTCACACAGAACATTATTTGGACTTTCCACCTGGACCGAGTAGAGGATTTCAATGACAAAGACAGGATTCCAGCAGATGGCATCAGTGAATACTATTGAAAAAAATATTGATTGGCAACAGCAACACTCTGTGTATGTGACTCCTTACCTCTGATGCTGAAAGGTGTTTTTTTCAATGAAACAAAACATTCTGACCTATGAAAATACAATGATGACAAGGGCTAGCAATGTCACATCTATGAGGAAATAAGATTCAAAACAAAGAGCATTGAAATGGTTTTTTCTCTCTTCCCTTTCTCCTGACCACTTCTCTTTTTCATTCTTTTCCTTTATTTTTTTTATAATTTTAATGTGTCTGTAGTACAGAGATACAAATTTTATGTTAGAAACAGCTCCTCAGTATTGTCTGCTGTCAAACAGCCTGCTCATATATCACGTGTTCCCATCTGCTACACAGCAAGATGTGAATAAGTTGTAAGTAACTATAGAAACCCAATTAATACACAGCATGGGTGGGCTCGTGATTCCACACAGATCTGGTCTCCTGACTAGAAGTGCTGCAGTAAATCTGAAGTAAAAACCACCTGCAGAATTCTCATACAGTATGGAAAGAATGGCATATTCTCCATCACTGTCACAAACCAATCTGGGGTGTGTGTTCATTTCAGACTGGCTTCCTCAGTTCTGTATAAATATCTGTCCCAAAGTACTGAGAGAAGAACATGTGTGGCACAAGATGTGCGATTTGGATGTTAATCACACTGGGCTGTGTTGCAGAGCGAAGCTTTTAACAGTTCATCAGATGGCAACTCCATGGACTGGAGAACTGTGCTAAGAGTTGAGGCCATTGAAGGAACCATTTATGTCAAGATCCCTGCACCTGTGTATTGGGTTTGTGTGGCAAGGTTTTGGCAGTGGGGGGGCTACAAGGGTGGCTTCTGTGAGAAGCTGCCAGAAGCTTCACCCATGTCCTGCAGAGCCAATGCTAGCCGGCTTCAAGACGGATGGGCTGCTCATCAAGGCCAAGCCCATCCACATCCTGGATAACAGGATTTAAGGAGTGGGGGGAAAATCTGCAGAACAACAGCAGAGAGAGGATTTAAAATATGTGAAACAGCACTGCAGACCCCACGGCTGGTGAAGGAGAGGGAAGAGGTGCTCCGGGCACCAGAGCAGGGATTTCCATAGAGCCCATGGGGAACACCAAGGTGAGGTAGGCTGTCCTCCTGCAACCCATGGAGAAGTAGATATCCACTACAGCCCCTGGAGGACCTCACGGCACAGCGGGTGGATGCCCAAAGGAGGCCATGATCCTGTGAGAAGCCCATACTGGAGTGGGCTCCTGGTGGGATCTGTGGCGCCATGGAGAGAGGAGCCCATGCTGGAGCAGGTTTTCTGGCAGGACTTGTGACCCCATGAGGGACCCACGATGGAGGAGTCTGTTCCTCAAGGACTACACCCTGTGGAAGGGATCCAGGCTGGAGCAGTTTTTTAAGAACTGCAGCCCATGGGAAGGACTCACGTTGAAGTTCATAGAGGACTGTCTCCTGTGGGAAGAACCCCATGATGGAGCAGTGAAAGAGCATGAGGAGTCTTCACTCCAAGTTGGAAGCAGCGGCAGGCACATGGGATGAACTGGCCACAGTCCCCATTCTCTGTTCCCCTGAACCACTGGGGAAGGAAGAAGGAGAGAAAATTTGGAGTAATGTTGAGCCTGGAATAAAAAGGAGGGTTTGGGGGAAGGTGTTTTTAAGATTTGGTTTATTTCTCATTATCCTACACTGATCTGATGGCTAATAAATTCAGCTAATTTCTCCAAGTCAAGTCTGTTTTTCCTATGGTGGTCACTGCTGACTCATATCTTCCTGTCCTTATCCCAATCTGCAAGCCTTTCATTTCCTCTCCCCTGCCCAGCTGAGAAGGGAGTGATAGCACAACTTTGGTGTGCAACTGGTGTCCAGCCAGGGTCAGCCCACCACAACCTGAAAACAAATGTTTCTGAGCTCTTGCTCAGAAATATGGATTGGAACAGCAATCCAACCATCCATATAGATATAGGAGCCACTACTGTCTGTTGCTTTCCAGGATGGGTATTATTGAAGGGAAAGACAATCATGAAATACTTTTCCAAGATCAGCTATGTCAACAACAGGACTGACACCTCTGTAGACATCGTGGCAATGAACCCCATGATATGGCATGTTAAAATTTCTATTCACAGTGTAATTTTTATATTGTCATTGATATTTAAATCAAAAACTCCAAAGAAGAACAAATATGCCTTCATTAGACAATCAGCACCTATTTGAGAAATGGATTTTACAGTTTACTGAAAAACGACAATGAAATTCTTTGTCTGTAATACACTTACATATTTACCCAAACCTAGGTCAGCACTAAAAAGTAATTTAACCCTGTATTTGCAGCATTGGAATTCTTTTGCTATAGGGCTATGAGCCCTCTGATTACAAATGAGAAACTGGAAGCTGGTGTCAGTATATGAGTGGAAGTGTTGCCAAACGGGGCTTCTGTGAACATACACTGGTCTGGGGTCAAGCTTCTTAGCTGTGGCCAGCACAGTGGCTTTTGCAGACACCAGAATATTGAATCACTGCAATATTTGACACATGGGCAGCGAGACCTGGAGAGAGGCAGCAGCAGTGTCTGGGCAGTCTTTAGGGTACAGATACTGCAGTGGCAGCATTCCAGCCAGGAGCAAGCTGAAAAGATCTCAGGCAGAGTGTGTCACACCTGGCAGGTCTATAGCACTGTGTAGTATATAGATGGCACTATATTATAAATACACAGAAGATCTCTGATGCCTTGCCTTGGATTCACCTCTTCATATCTAAAAGCAAGGTGAATTAATTTTACCTGTCTTTGGCCATTTGCAAAGCTGAAGATCTTACTTAGTCTGTCTTTACAGTGGAAGAAGTCAACAGATGCTTTTGGGATATGACTCACTAGGCCTACTTTGAATGTCTCTTTTAGAATTAGGTAAATTGCCCAACTCATTGACTATAAAGAG
This sequence comes from Campylorhamphus procurvoides, assembly GCA_013396655.1. NCBI lineage: Eukaryota > Metazoa > Chordata > Aves > Passeriformes > Dendrocolaptidae > Campylorhamphus > Campylorhamphus procurvoides. Next base: position 1,284,267 of record WBMV01005530.1, on the reverse strand, counting down.
AGAGCGAAGTGACTTGTTCATAGACATCTGCACTATAAACCCCTGAAGCCATGTAAGATAAAATCTTCCCTTCATGAAGTTAGCAAGCAGTCAGAGAGCAGAGTTTGTCAAACCTACAAACTTGAACAAAGAGAGGGGAAGTAATAATAGGTCTCATTTGCTTTTAAAGGGTTAATTGCCGGAAAACAGTGTCACATTATTGCACCATAAGCTTACATGGAAGTAGGATTTGGCCAGAGCAAGTATGAATTTGGACCCACATTTCTATTGGTTTGATTCTTAATTTGGGAACAACTGCTGGGCAGTTCAGTCATTTGGAAATACATTTTGAAATACACCATTCAAAAATAATAGAAGCACTTATTAGTTCCTGTGCAGAAAAAAAAAAAGGGAGATAGAATAAAACAGAATATTTCAGTTGGAAGGGACCTACAACAATCGTCTAGTCCAACTGTCTGATTGCTTCAGGTGATGATGATTTGATGAATCACAGAATAAATTGAGACAGCAAGTAGTCTAACTAGCTAGCTTGTCTGTAATCTTTAATGTAAAATAAATAGTAGCAATTAATAAAGTGAAATGTTTGTTTCATAGAATCTTTTAACACATCTTAACTACCTGAAAGCAAGGAATTGAAGTACCTCAGTTATTTTTTGACACACATTTTCATTTAAATTATCAAAAATAGTGCAGAAATAGATAACGCATAACATTTTTAAGTGTTTTGAAAGTAGTATGTGTGTGGAATGTAAACTGATATTATTGAAACATACATGATGTTATGTATTTTATATAATAATATGGCATACAATAGTATGTTAATATATTAATTTTATTCATGCACTAATCAAATCAGTGTATTATGAATACCTTTAATACACCCTTACAAAGTTTTGATGGTGTGCATCTCATTTTCAGCTTTGATAAATGATGTGATTCTGATGACAAGATTTCCAGAATACATAACACAAGCTGTGACCCACACAAATACTCCCAGAACATTGTTAGCTAAGGTATTTCCAGATGATGAAATCCCTGTCAACGATGTGCGTATTACACATGCAATGTGTGGTAGCAATAAGGGAAACTTTTTGGAGTAGCTGAAAGAAATGGACATGTAATGCTGGTGGTTAAACATAGTCCAATGTCACTGCCAGTTACACCAGTAATGCAGTTAGGTGCAAGGAGCTGGAAGAGAAGTAATTTTAATAAAATAATACCTAGCACAGCAAAGGGTTATTCTGTGAGAGATATTAAATCAAGGGAGGCTTTACTTCAGCATTTGTTTGCAGCTTGTGTCCTTTCAGTCCCCAGTAACAACAATGCTGCTGGAAATGGCCACAGTCACCAGTGATTTCCTTCAGGCTAATGTAATATGCAATAGTCAGAGCTGGTATATGTTTTTGTTTTCACAAACCTTGTAAGGTCTTTGCTTTACTACTCATTTGTCATCAGTGTGCAGGTTCATGTTCTTCATCTTAATGTGCTTCAAAACTAGAATATTTTTGCTGTCCCTGGCAGATGTATTTTACTTGCCTTAACAGATTGTGGAGTATCTGTGGAATGACTTAAATTTGGTAATGATGATTATCACATCTTAAGTGTTTCAGTCCCTTGCCCATTATTCAAATAAATAGTTCCCTGCTTCAGTGGCAGTGGTCTCATAAAGAAGGCTTATGGGACAGGACATAAAGCTCTAATACAGTAAAGCCTGCAAGAGCAGATTTGTTTTGAAATGTGTGCTTACATCCTGTAAATATATTCCGGTGTGTATACATACATACATATATATATATATATATAAATATATATATATTAAAAAAAACAAAGAAACATGAAAAAAAAGAGATCTACAAATAAAATTCTGATGTGATATTATTGTGGCTCTGAAATGTATAAACAATGATATGTTTGATTTTGCATGTTTATGTGGTCTTATTGACTGTATCCACCATCTGCTGGTAAGTAAGTTGATGGTAGCTGACTCGAATTTTATTTTTCAAGAGACAGGAAAGAGTGGAGGAAAGAGCATAATATGAGCAGTAAAGTAAGAAAGAAGATGCTTGAAAAAGTCAGTTGAAGAAGATGCTTGCATTCATGATGTAGAATAAGCAAATATGAATATTTGAGAGTGATTCTAGACTGAAGATCAAAATCAGAAGGAAAAAATAAGTTTAAAGATTTCTCATCAAGAAGGACATTTTAACTATTTAGAGAGAAAAGAAATATTTGAGTATATATCTTGGCTGGCATTAACTGTGAAAGTGTGACACTCCTAAAGCCCTTTGCCTTCAGCTCAGGTATTGTAGTTCAGAGTCCCCTGGTGTCATGGGCCTGTAGCTATGACATACTGTGAAGGAAAAGGGCATGCTTTACGACAGCTAATTAGGATGTCTATACAGCACATGTTCTATCTTCTCTGTGAACATATTGCATGTCCAAAATATCAACACTGTTCTGTTTCTTAACTCACTTCCCAGTTTTGGGTGGACATGAATGAGGTATTCTACTTCTGTCTGCTAAGTTTAAGACCATGGTAACCCCCAAGTAAGAAAACAATTTTATTTATTCCACTTAAGTCAGAAGAAAAGGCAATGTGATGTGACCTATAAATGAGGGAACAAAATGAGGAGTATGTTTCCTTTCTCTGTTTAATATAGTGAAATATTTCATACATTTTTTCCAGAAATTAATGTGGAAAGAAACACCCTTGGTTGATTTTGGGTATTTTTATATGGACCTCCCATACCTTTAATTATCCTGTCTTTTATTTTGCATATATACGTGTGAAGAGGTTCCTCCTATGTTGAAACATTCCTCCATTTATGTTTAGAATCTTAACCATTTCCAGGTATTTGTAAAATAGTTAAATGTTATGATCCATAAATAAACTATAGGAAATGTGTGTTTCTGTGGTTATCAATTTTTGAATTATATAAATGAGCCTATTCTTGAATAGCAAGTCTTAAAGAAAATGTCTTATGGAAAAATTCCTGACTACATTCGGTAGGAATGATCCTTTGATTATCACACTGAGGTTTTTACTGAAAGATTGTGTTGTAAGGAGGTGCACATAGCCTGAACTCCCTTTGTAGTTATGCCATTCAACAACTGATGCATTATCCATTAAGGGAAGCAAAAGAAGTGATTGCACAGGTTTTCATCTCTTTCCCTTGGCACTAAGCTCAGCTGCTTACAGCAGTGTGATTTAAAATCTTATTGTTATAAACCTTGGCCAGAGGGCCTTCTGACTAACAAAGGAGTCACAGAACTGAAAGCATTAGTAAGACCAGAACAGACAGAGAAAAAAGACAGCTTCTGCCATGAGAACCAGAAGCCGAGAGGAAGACACAGGACAAAAAGGCAAGGTTTGTATAACATTACAAGCATGCAAGAAAAACCAGTAGTGGCACTGAGAGCTTTAAAAGTGATAAAAATCCTAATGGTGATAGAGCCATGAAAGGACTCTTTGTGTACTGGGTATGAATTCAGTAAGCATTTCCTGAAGCGTCTGAAAGCAAAGCTTCATTCTGTAGCATCCCAATAGACATTCAGTCTGCACATTCAGTGTCAGGAGTGCACGTGCTGGAGGGTTAGCAAACCCAGCAAGTCCAGAAACAGTGACAGGGCATCATTATTTTGCACATTTGGCTATACTGGAGAAACAAAAGAAGCCATGGAAATTAGTTTATTTGGTTAGTTGTGATCCAAACAGGAAGAGAAAACTCCTGGCATACTCAAAGCCAGCTGTAGCCACCTGACAGGCAAAAATGCTAACAGAAACCTCTGATACTGAGTGAGTCCATTGCAGTGGACACTGAGTGGAGGTACTGGCATACCTGGACTGCAGTGTGTAATTTTCACCTTGTCAGCTAGGCAATAGCATTTCAAGGGATTTGACAGAATATCTGCACAGATGATATTTCAGGGAAAGGGACGTGAAATACTGGAAAAATGACAGGACCTGAAATCCTGTCAATGATACTCTATTAAGAAGAAAAACAAAACCCATGCTATTTATACAATTTGTTTGGTATAACTTGAAATTGATTCACAGCAATGGCAAGATACTGTACAAAAGATATACTTTGATCATGTTTTAGAAAAGGGAAATATCACAACTGAACAAAAAAGAAATATAACCAAGTCAGCTGATCTGCTTAAATAGAAGGCACTTGGGTTGTGCCCCTTTGAAATTACTTCAATGAAAAGAAAAATAACTGATCCCAAGGATTCCAGATATGGTTTAGGAAGAACATATTAATGTGGTATAACGAGAATGGAAAACCTGAGTTTGAAAAGCCCAGTAGAAGAGGGGAGTAATGACTTCTGCATTTGTGAATATCAGAAACAGAACTGTAGGGAATCTTGACTCGTGTGACACAGTGTGTGTAGCATCTATCGAGGCATTACAGCCTTGATGGCACGTTATTGCTGTGGCTATATCAACGTTTCCCAGAGAGGTTGTGAATGCCCCATCCCTGGGGCATGGATGTTGAATGGAGCTTTGAAAAACCTGATCTAGTTGAAGATGTCCCTGCTTCTTGCAGGGAGACTGGACTAGATGAGCTTTAAAGGTTCATTTCATCTCAAACCATTCTACAGTTTAGGAATAAGACACAAGAGTGCTCATGTATGTTACAGGAAAAGATAAATCCCAATCTATAAACTCCAGAGCTTTGGTGCTAGGCCAAATATCCCTTCAATATCCAGTCTGGGATGAGAGATTCCTGTATTTCCAAAGAACCTAGTAGATGTTTCTGCCTCAGCTATTACCAGCTCTATTGTCTGTTTCGCTTCTAGGAAGACACATGGGAGATTCTTTTTGCCAAGAATTTATAATTTTATTTGAGGATTTAGTTTGGCTTTTGTCCGGACCTGAGACAAGAGACATTTGAAGCCCCGCCCCAGATTTTAAACTTTAAAGTCTTTTTTTGGATTATATACTGTCTATCCCATAAAATAAAATGCCTGTCATCCTGTCAGCAAGGCTGCTGGAAGAATGAATGATTAGTGAACCACTTTGTTCTGGTTAATTCTAGCCCAGTTAGATTTTGAGGGGGGATGATGTTATGTCTGTCTTATATTCTTTGTTTCTGTGCCGCATGTTGGAAATGCAGATCAGACAATCATTTTGACAGGCAGGCAGGTGGTACTATTACATTGGCAGTACCATATCTGTCATGCTTAATGTGCTCTCAGATTGAAGTAGCTACACTTTCTCTTGCTGGTCAAGGTTTATATAGCAGCAAAGCACGTCTCCATCCATGGATTAATGATTATTGCGTTGTTCATGTGGTAGCTTATGGACTAGAATATTGATATACTTGCTGCATCTAATTCTGGGAATAATAATGAAACTAAGCTGTAAGGCAACTTCACAAAGAATCTAAAAGGAAATTATTCTGGCACAGCTGCTGCATAATTGACTCAGTTATCCATCAAAAACCATTTCAGGTGTCCTGGAAACACCCATTTGATGTGTCCGTGTAGAGTTGTCTGATAAGACACGTGACCTAGAAGGGACCTGTGGCCTTATGAATTAGCAGGTGACAGTCCACTAGGGTAGATACCTAAGGCCATCCCCAATGGCACCATGCTCCTGTATACGGGCAATGGAATGAGGCAGTGGTTAACACAGTCACAGGGATTTATAGAAAGGCTTATTCAACCTAGACTGGCTTTTGGGTTGCAGTATGGCTCTCCAGACTAGTACTCCACCTACTGTTTTTTGGCATGTCCTATGAGACATCCATGTGGGTGGGCAAGGAGACATAACACAGGACCCATGAGACACCAAAGACTTTCTGGAGTGGGGATACTGTAGCGGTGTCAAATTGCACTAGGCATCTGACCTGTGGAGCAACGGAATCAGTTGCCTAAATTTTGCCCTTACTGTGGTGACTTAAGACACATGGATCACCTGGCTACCCTTGGGCATTTAGGGTGGGTCTACAGTAAGGAACTGAATATTATCTTCTCTGGTGACTTCCTCACAGCGTTTTGACCGTGTAGCACAAGGGAAAAACACCAAACAATTAGTTGCAGAAAAACTGTTCAGATAATCGTTCAGAGTAATTCATGATATTTTCCTTTTGCTTAACAAAAAATAGGGTGAATTTGAAAATAATTTGGTTCTTCTTCTGAGCAGCTTTTAAAAAAAAAGCCATATGGCACAGAGTGCAGTTTTTAAAAAAGGTGTTATAGGCTTGTTTGTCAACCTTGAATCCAATGAAATTATAAGATGGACTTTTAGATGAGGGTAACTATTTCCAAATTAAAGAGGAAATAAAGAATTCAAGCTTTGTGTAAAATCCTTAATTAAAACCCCCAAATTTTGGCTGAGTCCTCAGCCCTGAGAAGTGAGTGTTTTATAAACTAATCCAAAATGACTTTTTCAATGTTCTAAAATACTTTTTACCATTTACTTATGTCCTTATCTGCCCCAGTGACCTGGCTGTAGTTTATTTATTTAATTTATGTGTTGTGTTTGCTCCTAGGCTTATCATTTGTGAATAGCAGTAAAACTGAGCAAACTGTATGGCTGTAATTTGTATATTCTGGCCTGCTACCTTAGTGTGTTTAATTAGGGGAAATTAGAATTACATTCAGCATCTTATAGAATGGCAATCAATACTTTACACATCTTTTGTAATTGATTAATGTTTCTCCTGGAAAGAAAGGATTTCATCTAATGTGCTATGTTAGTAAAATGTTTCAGTTTTTACTTGCAAAAACTGAAGCTGCTGAAGACTTTCTGTGTGATTCTCGGAGAGGTGAGAAAGTGGATTGAAAGAAAGATTGCTAAAAGAATGGAAAAATTATTTCAGGAAAAAGACAAGTTAAATTAGTACATTTTTAAATACAGTTGGGATTCTCACTTATAACTCACCACTCCTGTAAGTACTTCATGTCTTTAAAAAGGTAACATGGTGATTCTCTAATCATGTTGCTGGAGAGATTCCTTTGAGAGAACAAAAGCAGTCAGATTCATCCTTAATATTCAACCCATTCCTTCCAATATAGCAACTTTTAGTACTCTAAGACCAAGATTTCCTCCTTTTTATAGGTGAGGAGGCATGCTATCTTACTTCAAATAGTAATAGCGGCAAAATCAGCTTTTATTATCACTTCAGTTAATCCTATACTTCCTTTCTCTGATTTTATCCATAAGTCACTTTGAAGCCAGTTGGTACAGGCACTGATGTTTGGCAATTGCTAAACATGGATCATTTCAGCTCTGATTCATCATAACTAATTCAGCTGAGGTGTCTAATTTGGGAACCTGCTTGCCCAAGGGTCTCTCTATAATTTATGAACTTAATAATTGCTGAAAGGTGAGGTGAATCAAAGTCTAATTACATAGATGTGAAGCTTTCACATTTAATATAGGTAGAACAAGGAAAAACAGAGCAAAAAAATTTTAAAATCCCACAGTAAATTCACTTCTGAAGATTGGTATTAGTGAAAGAGTTTTAATCATGCCAGCAAATCAGTGTCTTCAATAAAAAACATCAGTTGCTACTCTCCTTCCACAGCCCGTAGCAGCCTGTTTCAATCACTCATGTCACTCCAGTCACTGACAGCTCCCCTTCTCCTTCAAGCTTTCCCTTCTCTTTTCCACTTCCACATTTTCTGCAGCTGTTTAATGTTCCTGCCTAAACATGTCATATCAGATAATGAGGCAACCAAAATCCAGATGCAGTGTGACTACTTTATATGCAGATGAGCCTAATGCATACACACTTATCCCTAAGCTTAGTGGAGGTCTCAGATCTTAGGGTAGGTGTCTGAGCTCCCCAGAATGCTCCTGGGAGAGGCTGGTTCACCTCCAAAGCACAGAGATGCTGCCCTAGCAATCTTTCTGTAGACTTCACAGGGAACATAGGTACCCCCAGTGTATGAGCTGAAGCAATTGAAAAATGTCTTATTGGCTCCAGAGGACCCAGGTGAAGCGCTTGTGAAACACTTGTGCCCAGAAGGGAGGGAGCCAAACAGTCCCTGGGATAGAGAGAGACCTTGTTTTTCAGCCCATACAACTCTGTCTGTTGTAAAACCCAGAAAGTCTTGGAATTTTCCCCTCTCCTCGTGATGCTGCCCTAAGTGCTGCCTGCAGCTCCCTCTTGTCTTCTCCCTTTCTATCCTTCTGCCTTTGATTCTTCGTGGCCTCCTGCCTCACCTTTGGCAGGAAAGCTGCAGTACACTCACAGTTTGCAGATAATGTAGGAGCTCAAGCTCCATAATTTAAAAAGAGATTTTAGAAAGCTCATAATTCCTCTGAATCTTTTAATGAGGAAAAGGTATTTGCAGGTAGCAAGTGAATTTGATTTCCAAGAAGAAACCTGTAAAATAAATTATGTATTAGAATAAGTACTTAATGATTCACTTTAATATGGAGTGCTAATTTCATGTTTCAGTATGACTACTTGGTGCTTGTTTTGCTAATTGTGTTAGAAGTTACACAGGACCCCAGTTAATTTTTCCAAGCTGCAGCAAGATGTGTTATTTTAGCTAGAGCAAAAGAACACTACACATGACTAAGTAGTTGGTTGATTAAAACTTTCCTTAGTTTTAATTAAAACCAAACAAATTGCAAAGTAAAATATAAATATGGAATTTTGTTTGGTTAAGGGCTCTGGGATTTCCTATTCAGACAGAAATGTTACATGTACAAATTAACTTGTTTTGCTTTTTCTCTCACTGTGATTAATACAGTCTCAGTTCCTGTTCCTCACTGGTAAGATACCACATGAATAGCACCAAGGAGCATTTTATATTTCTTAACTTGTAGAATATCTATTCATGAACATGATCCTCATTCAGATTCTGCTTTTCTTGTCCTGCAATATGAAATATAGCTGGATATTAAAAAAAAAAAAAAAAAATTGAGTTCTCACCTTATACCAATATATTTCATTTTAATGGCAACAAAATGTTTTGCTTGGGTTTTCTGCAAAGGGAAAAGCCATTCTGAAAAAGGATTGGGTTCCACAATAGAAAACATCTGTATGCTGCGATACAGGCACACTATACTCTTTCTGCTTCAGGATCAGTTTGTGAGCTCCAGGATTTACTGGAGTTTAAAAAGCACCCTGGTGCTCATGATCTGATCACAAGGCAAAAATAATACAGTAGGCTGTTTCTTATTCAGTTTGTTGAAACAAGTGATTGCGACAATTGCCAAAATGTGCCATGTGGCTACGCATACAGTAATGCAATTAATCATAAAGAATACCTCCTTGACAATAGCACAGCTGTCTCTATGAGGCTTTATACATTGAGAGAAATCCTGTGTTGAGAACTGAGCGTCACAGATATTCAAAAGGGGTTTGTTGCCTTATTTTCATACTTCTTATCTCTTACAACACAGTGAGCACATCACATTTCAGGAAGGTGGGATTAGTTAAGGCCTTAATATGACTGCTCTCAACATCCCTGAACAACAATAAGGGAAGTGGTTTTATTCATGCGTTGTGTAATAGTTTTGCAGGAGGGAGTTTAAGCTCCAGGCTAGTCTTCTTTGTTATGATCTCCCTTTATTTATTTATTTTATTTTAAAAATAGCTTAGATTTATTGCCTAGTTTTGAACATGAATGTAAATATCAAATAAAGCAAATCACACCCTTTTCTTTGGGGTATTTCTGGACTCACCAGTCATTTCAGCAATAATAGGCTAATATATTGGCATTTCCTATGTGCAATCTATGTACCATAATAAATAGAGACCACCAGGTGGAGATTTTACATTGCAACGTATATCTAAGTTATACTTAGGATAAACACAGATTCACAGTAACTGATTCAATTTTCACTGGGAAACTGAAGTGAAGGCAGAATTTTGCTAAACACATAACAGTCATGAGAACAAGAAGCAGCTCTAAAGATTTATGCTGGCAAAGAACTGGTATTTTTCAGACAGCCAGCTGAAACACTGTGAGGTTCAACTTTGGCAAGGTTATACTTTTTCTGAATATCACACCTTTAAAAATGTCTTGGCCTAACAGAAAAAACAAATTATGGATTTTTATCTTCACAGAAAAATATGTATTCATTTATCTCACAAAACTTTAGCATTGTTTACTTATATCCAGTCAATAAGAGGCATTTGAATACAGACCTTGGGAAGAATGTCAAGTGTATTGCTTATCACTGATCTTCATAAATTAAATCATGGTTAGAAACCAAGATGTTTTATCATACTTCCTAACACAATGTAAGTGTAAGAAAAATATGCAAATGTAAACTTTTGAGAGAATTCAAGTTAAGATTTAGCTACATTGCTTTGAAATTTAAAGTAGATTTTACAGAAACTACGCAAGAAAAGAGGTAACAAGTAGCAATACAGCATAAATAGTAGTTTTGATACTAGCTCATTAATGTATTTGATTTCTAGGCAATAAATTCATTGATTGACTGAGAAATAGACTAAATTGGACAAGTCAGGAACCCCCTTGTGTTTATTAAATAATTCTCAGTATAATTACTTTGGGTTTTCCATACAGGCTAGGAACTTCTTTTCCATGTTCTTGTTTCTTATGGGAGCTGGTAAAAGTGGAAAGGTATTTCAGCTGCTGCTCCATCCATTGCTTCAGCACTCACTCTGTGGAGTCTGGTCCAAAGGCTGCTGGTGCCAGCTCTGATGCCAGCAGCTGCCTATTGTGAGCCTGGCTGAATGAATCAATGAGTCAATGAATCATTAAATACACAAAGTTCTTAATTTTCTGTGCCCTGAGCCCAAGGATGAGCAGCAAAACCTTATTTTTATGCCAGCAAAATCAAATAATGTATTTCCCTGGAAACAGCTTCTATAATAAACCAAGACTGTACTTTTCAGGTCTGGTTTACTTGATGGGAGTGATGGAAAACACTTATAAGACTTCACAAGTCCCTCCCACACACTGTAAGCTCTGTCAAATAAGGATTTTTCTGTTGTAGCCGTCACAGTGATATCTGCATGGGAAATTGTTCAAGTACCTAAATGCCATTTCAGATTTCTAAAAGGAGATGCTAGTTGTCTGCTGGTTGTATCCAAGGATTTTTAATTTAGATTATGAGGTCCCAGTAGGCCTTCTGAGAAGAGATATAATTCAAATCAATTTTACAACTTCAGGAATGTGCTTTAGTTTTAACAGAAACATAGTAAAGATAGTCCTAGCATGGAAGACACCTATGAGAAACCTGAATCCCAGTTTTAATCCAGACATGGCTAACATGGGGGATTGGCAAGTATGATTCTTTCATGAAGATGTTTGAAAGTCTTAAAGAAAGAAAAGATCTTGGAGGAAAAAACCAAAAGATGGTTTGATGGTGAACATGGTGGTGGTGCTGGGCTGACAGTTGGACTTGATCTTAAAGGTCTTACCCAACTTTAACACTTTTATGATTCTAATAAAAGCTACTTGGATATTGAACAATACCAATATGAAAATATGCAGTACTTGCTCCCCCTACCCCCTTCAAAAAAATAAAAAAAGCCTAGTAAATAACTGCTGTGAAATTCTCACTATTGGGTTATAATCTAGAATTCTGGAAAAAAATAATAGTTTACTACAACACCAATCCTTATGAAGAAACAATGAAAAAAATGGCTGAGATGAGAAAATCGTGAGGGAAATTTTCCTCTGCAAATCCAAAATAACTAGCCCTAGATATTATCTGCAGACATTGAACCATAACTTGTGTGATAAGGAGTTGTAAGCTTCAGCAGTCATTCCAAGTTAGTTGTGCACAATAGAATCATAGACTCATTAAGGCTGAAAAAGACTAACTTCACTGAGCCCTGCTATTAACCGAAACCCACCATGTTCACCAATAAACCATATCCCAAAGTGTCACATCCACACATTTTTTGGGGTCTTCCAGGAATGGTGATTCCACCACTTCCCTGAGCAGCCTGTTCCAATGCTTGATAAGTCTTTCCATGAAGAAGTTTTTGCTACTATCCAATCTAAACCTCCCCTGGTGCAACTTGAGGCCATTTCCTCTCATCCTGTCACTTGTTATATGCAAGAAGAGACCAATCCCCACCTGGTTACAACCTCCTTTCAGGTAGCTGTAGAGAGTAATAAGGTCACTGCTGAGCTTTCTTTTTTCCAGACAAAACACTCCCAGACCCTCAGCTCCTTCTCATAAGACTTGTGCTCCAGACCCTTCCCCAGCTCCGTTGCCCTTCTCTGGACACACTCCAGCACCTCAATGTCTTTTTTGTAGTGTGGGGGCCCGGAACTGGACACAGGATTTGAGGTGTGGCCTCACCAGTGCTGAGTACAGGGGAAATGTTGTTTATAGACATAATTTTTCTGCCTGTTCCTTTCTTTTTAGATCAATGACAAGCACATGCACTGTCAGTGGTGCAGGAACACACACATTGCAGGTGACAAATGGTGCTTTGACAGGCAGGGTGAAAATAGGCACACCCAGCCATTTCAATTGGTGTCCATCTCTGAGTAACCCAAGTTTCAAACCATTGAGACATTTATGACTGAGATACCTGTTAACAAAAACATATAACACAAAATTAAAATAACACTATCTAAAAAGTGATAGACTAATTAAAAAAAAAGAGAAAACAGAAATCTTTGAGCCAATGGATTAGAAAAATCAAGTAGAAAGATCAAGAATGGTGTCATGCAATATTTGATTTTAAAATGATGAATGAAAGTGTTTTAAGGTCTCTATTTCATAAAAGGCCATTGTTTCTACAAAGACAATAGTATTTGACTTTATATTTTTTAATATTTTATAGGTGGAATGATGCTGACAAAGGTATTAAAAATGTGCTTTTATGAATAGTTTTGCACTCTCTATTGCTATGATGCAATAGACAGTTTTACCTAGGTCTTATAGGTATGTTTTTAGACCAAGGCAAGCATGGTAAAAATGCTTTGTGTTTATACACACTCATCTATCAAAATGTCAATAGCCATAGCTTGTTATTAAAAATTTACAAGGAACTGGAAAGATTAGCCTGAGTTTCAAAGGCACTGAGCTTGTATAGTCTGTTGTAATTGGTAGGGGTACCTAGGTGACTCATAGTGCCATAAATACTGACATTTGAAAAATTTGGTCAATATAGTTTGTGAACATTAAGTAATGAGGCAGTGTCGAGTACAAAGAGTAGACAAAGTTTATAATGGGTGAATAATGATACAGAAAAGAAATTCAGCAATTTGTCTCTGCCGCAGTGTGCAATTAGAGTCACAGCAGAAGTTAAAATTCATGAGGTGCTCACATCTTTCTTGTTACTGGAATATACAGAATATTAGTTGGATGATATTGAAAGGCTGAAATTTAGATGCCATTTCCTGCATTGTGAAAGGTTGCTCTTTGATACCCAAGAGGCAATGAGTTATTTAAAAAGGCAGAGTAAGGCAATAACCTTTCTGAAGTTTGCATAGTCCAAATAATGCTTTCCTTAACATAGCCTGAAGAAATCTGTTGTAGAAATCTGGTACAAGTAAGGTAAAGCAAGAAAGGTAGTATAATTGTGATTCATTACTTTCTTAGAAATGCAGATATTTTATAATCCCTTATTTATCCCCTTCTGCCAGTTTAACTACACTGCTAAATTAATGCCTGTTGTAACACCACTGAAGTCAGATGCAATACTTCCCGCTAGAACAGAACTTTCTAATTACTTCTTTGAGGCTATTTTGTTTGTGTCTGTCTCCAGCTTGCATCATATGCCATTTCTTGATCATGCTTTTGGCACAGAAGATCATAGGATATAAACAAGATGGTACAAACCAGAAAGCACTGGAGACTGGGGCAAAAAACCAACACTGTTCCAGGCTACAAGTGTAGTATTTTGAATTTTTTGAAATGTGAACCATCGCTATCCATCTTTCTTGGCACAGTTATGTTAACATATATTGCACATGCTAATTCACTTTAGCTGAAAATTAGTGACATGTATACTTTATTTTTTTTAAATTGGTTTTAGCAGTCTGCCTGCCCTTCAAGTGATACAATCCTTTCACATGGCTGTTCTTGCAGTCTGCTAAACACTATTAGATGGAAGTTTGAGCTCTCACTAGGAACTTCTGAATAAAAGGTGTACACCATCCAGTCAGAAAAAAGAGCTAAACTGTGCCCTGAAGACTTGTAAGAGGATTTATCTCAAGTTTATGTCTACTCTTGGAGTTGTCACTATTTTCTTATGTAGACTTCATACATGATGTCTTTGTATGTATTCCTTAACTGGCCAAGATTTTATCTGAGGTATAGAGTTGATGACTGACTTCTTTTTTTTCATATTAACAACAGCCATAATTACAAAGAGCGCAAGTAATTCAACCTGACAATGTAATATATCTGAACACCTTTCTTCTTCATAACTTGATGAAGGTTAGAATTGTTCCTATGGGAACGTGGAGGAAGCTGTATGAAAAGCTCTTCAATAAAAAAAAATTCATTCTACTATGAAAAGAACATGGAAGAAAGCACACAGCTTGAAAAAAAAGAAAGTACTAGTGGTCTGTGAGATGATCAATGACGAAAGAGAACTTGCCATGTGTACACCTTCCATGATACTTAGCATAAAAAAAGAAAGTAAAAACGGGAAAACTTTAAAACTACATTTTATTTAACCTTTTAAAAGAGTAAGGTGTGGTTTCATGACAAAATGATGTATTTCTTACTAGACAGACTTATTTTCTACTTACTTAATTTTCTGTGGCAGAGAGCAAGATTAGATCTTTGAGTATTGCATACAAAACTGCCTGCACCTGTGCATGTCTGGTACATCTGACCAACATGATCAAAACATGAATTTCAAAGGCAAATTCTGTGCTACATTGTTAAAAGGGCGATCACAAAGGTGACTGTATATTGATTTCGTTCGTTCTTTGTATTCCGGGACTCATGTAAAAGTTTAAGAAACTGTCAAGATACATTTTTTTAACCTTTGTATACTAGCTGAAAACTTTATCTGGAAGAGGATGGATCTGGACCTAAAATAGTTGATAAGTGATGTTTAAGTTAGGTCTTAACTGGTCAGTGTTGCAACTGTCAAAAATCAGACCTTACAGCTGGGTGAGCTGACAGAGGGGCAGAGACTGGAAGGGACTTCAGGCACATTCCATTTATGTTATGCTGGGTGCAGTACCTTGGATGAGTGGCCTTGCCTGTGAAGCCTGGGTAACCTCAGCTTCTTTGTCATCTGTACTTGTTGTTTAATTCCAAGATGAAGTTTGAGTGGCCTCCTGGGATTAGCTGGGAGAAGACAGGCCACTGTCTGCTCTGTTTGGGAAATAAATGTACTTGACTACTTGAACAAACTAACTGAAGGCCAGGGAACTTCACTGGTGAGTTTTAAGGCTGGCCTCTTTTAATGACTTTCCTTCCATAAGCTGACAGATCTTTGAGAATTTCTTATATTAACAAGTATTCAGCCACATACAAATTTTGACAACTGGTGGGACAGGAACTGTCTGTCAGTCATCATTAAGAACCAATAATCCTGAAATTCCTGATTTGGTAATTTCAGCAATATCTGGTGGGCGTTCATTACCCCAGTGCTGGTTGCACAACCAGCAATGCTCAGTGAGTGCCCTGGGGCTGTCAGACTTTAAGCAGTAGGAATGAGCATCCAGCTCACCTAATTAGAAACACCTACAGTGCAAAATGCACACCTTGGCTAGCACCGCAAGCTCTCTTTGGAGGAGACAGGTAAATACGTTCTGTGTGCAATCCTCATGAGTAGTGTGCTGGTTTACAGTGTTGATGCCATTTTTTCAGATGAATTCCACACTGAAGTGGGTCTTGCAGCAAAATGCTCACAGCACTCACTACATACTGGCAAATCACTTAGTAAATACCTGTAGTGGCTCAAGCTTTTCTGCAGTCACTTAATGCAGGGTATGTTTAGGCATCTCTTTGCTTGAAAAACACCTTTAAGCCGGAGACCAGAAAGAACTCTATTCACAGGACAGTTTGTTACCTGAAACAAGCGGAACTGAACAAACAGTTTTGTTTCCATGCAGCTGCAGCCTTCCAGGTATTGGTAGGGACCTAGGAAAAGGAATTCTTGAGTGAATGTCTTACATGTGACCCACCAAGTTTGTCTGATCACATAGAGAGTAATTTTGACACCTCTTTTTAGAAAGGGGTTGGATATCTAGATGCAACACCCCCAAATCAGTAAGCATCACTCTTCAGGAAGGCTGTAAAACACTGATGATACACTTTCTAGGGCTGCAGTGCCTTACATACAATGACAGCAGATGTAATTAACACTTAAATCAAGTTTAATATCCTACTGTCTATAAGATACAATAAGGGTAACCGAAACACAATATGTATTTGAGGTACATATAAATTTATATATATATCCATAAATCAGAACATGTGAGAAACTGCCAATGGAACAGTTTCCACTAGAGAATGCAGATTTGTTAAAGTCACTGCAATTTTCTGAGGGTTTGGATGTAATAGGGTGACATTTCTAAATTACAGAATCACATTTTAGTGTAGACCAGAGGGCACACAGCATCTAACCTTGTCTCTTACTTGCCAAGATGCTTTCCTTGCTTTCTGGGATTTAAGGGAAGTGCTTTTTGGGAACTCCAACTTGGCAGTCCATCTGAAGAGCTTTCTCAATGCTGTAATACTTTGACAGCTGGAGCTCTTGGGTTTATGAACCCTCATCACTAGGCAGGAAGAAATATTTCAGAAGGGATCAACATGAAACATTTCAAGATTTAATTTTTTAAAAAATACTGTTCCACAGAGAATTATTTTTCTTTTGTTCCTGGGTGGTATGAAAACTATACCCACTTTTCAAAAGTTTCCAGAAATGTAATTACCATTTTCCTGTAACTTTATAAATCTGCAGTCTGTTACTAACAACTGAATTCCACATTACATTACTCTGCTCTGCATGCAAAAAGCTCTGGGAAAGTTAAGGAGTTCCCTGACTGCACCTGTAATTCCAGATATCTGTATAATTATGGTAAATATATGTATGTAATGAAAAGCCTTAGAAGTGTAAAATAGTTTAAGGATATTAATAAGGACATGAGGATCAAGTTGGAATTCTTCTGAAAAGCAAAATAATAAGGCTTTCTATGAACCATATCAAAAATACCTGCCCATCCACTTTCCTACAAAAAATACGAATGTTTGTCAGCAGCAAATGGTCTATCAGATTTTAATGAAAACCAGAATAATAATGCCTATTTGTCTGTGGGGTGTGTGTTTTCTTAATATGGAATGCAAATTTTTATTGTCTTTTCTGCTAATTATGAGTAGGAATTATAAACCCAAATTAACAAAGCTTATATAAATTGACTATCAGGAGTGTATCAGACTATAAGCATGGCAGTAAGAGAAATAGAAAGAGAAATCTAATGTTGATGCAAAATATTATTAGATGATGTGTTTATGAAAAGAACTGAATGCTAAAGTAGAATGATTCATGTAGTGGAGTAACTCATGCTGCGATACATAATATGGTATGGAGAGTTACAAATTCTTTACAATGAATTACAATGAAAAGCTATACATGGTAATGGAAATGTTCTAGGACAAGACTGAAAGTCACAAGGTGACAGCAAAAAACCAGAAGGTTTGCATCAATTTTGGTAAATGAGTACATTTTGTGATCTCAAATTTCAGGCAAAAAACCATGGAAGATGATGAGAACAGATCATTATAGGACCATCTAAATTTACAGCCAATTTTATATTAGATTTTATAGAAAATCAGATAATTTCTTTTTAATAGATGGGCAGAAGGTAGGAGTCTTTCTTGCATATGAAGACTATCAGTCTGTGGGGTAATCAGTGCTAGGACACCAGAGTGCAATTTGGCTCTGGTCCATGGGTGAACTATAAACAGGAAAGGTGCAATGTGGAAAGTCATAAACACAAACACCCACATCCAAAGATGGTAGCTGAGGATTGATGGCAATGAAACAGAAAAGAGGCACAGAAGGATGATTTGAAATACCTAGAAATAAGAAAAGGAAGTGAAAAATATGTAAGAACTTCACTAGAAGGCAGATAGGGAGAGAAGATACAAAGCAGGAGATGACAATGGAGTTGACACATTATCCTCTGACCCAACATTCTTCAGAGTCATAGAAGAAGTCAAATGTGATGTAGAGGGCATTATACTCCAAAAGAATTTATAAGATGTAAAGGAAGACTGGTCTTATTGCTCTGACCTCCTCATTGCTGTTTGGATTAAGAGTGGGCATGGAGATTGATACAGCAGGGAGGAAGGGTAGTGTGATCACCACGAAGCACATGTGTGTATGCACCCATACCAACATATGTATGTATCTAAGACTCTTACAGCACTTGAAATCATCATGGCATAAGAATTCTTCATTTCTACTGAGCATAAGTACCCCTACTTACGTGTGGGATTTCATGTACCCACTTTAAATGTTTCAGCACACAGATATGTAGTGATTATCCTGTGTCCACAGCAAAGGATAATATAATAGGGATTCCACAGCAATCTCACTGGCTGGGGTTTATCTGAGGCATGCCTTTAAAGACCACATCAGTTTTCTTTGCATGGTGTAACTTTTCATTGAATTAAGGAAAATATTCGATTACATTGAAAACCCCAGATTTGTCAGGCTTGTGGATCATCTGCTGACTATTAGTGATTGAGTGTGTATTAGCTGGAGAAGCACACCTTGCAACCAGATTTTGTTTCTGTGTACTTACAGATGTAGCAGTACTCACCACGGTTCTCTTCATGTGCCCCATTCTCACAGTCATTTATGCTATCACAATGAAATGCCCACAGGAGTTGTCATACAATTTCTGCGTGGAAAAAATCCTTTTGACAGACACTACCAGCTGAAGTGTTTTCCATCAGCCAGGATTCTGAGAAAACAGGGGAAGACATTTCCTCTATAGCTGAGTAAGTTTCAAAATAGAAAGACCTGACAAAATTACAAGCACCATGTGTGAATAATTTTTTACTTTAAAGTGCAATGTATGTCATTATAATTCAGGCTTTTGCATTGCAGTGTCATCTACAGATGGCTTGCCACCACTGAAATTTAGAAGAGACATCTTAAAGTTTCTGTTTGTTTTTCTTCTTTCTTTCCCATCATCTGCAGAATGCATTGCTGGCCAGAGTATCAATGTATATTCATGGTAGATTGACTCCTCAAAGGTGTAAGCATTAAGTAGCATAACCCTGTAGCATGACTGGGGAGGGACAGGGAGGTGGTACTTGGGTACTCATGGTTGGGGGATATGGAAGTTTCATGTGAAGAGAGAAATTCCATCTGAAGCATATGGAAAGCCACTTCCCATGCTAGATGCAGCTGGGCAACAAGGAAGTGTTCACTTACACATCAGAGAGATACAGCTACCTAGAACACTTACTACACACAATTGCAGTAAAATCTTTGAGAAATTGGCAGGTCAAATCATGGTGCAAATATGCAGAGTTCTCAGATTCATAGCTTTTCTTTTGGGATTCTTTTTTGCAATAATGAAATTAGATATATAGTCTTGTAAATCACTCATTTAGGCAAAATGCTCAAAGCAAGAGAGTAGTTTTTATTTCCTCTGTTGGTGCACATCGCAAATGACTAGTTGTCTGCAGAACATTTGTAGGAAATCTGCTCTGTTGTTTCATTACAGGTATGGAGCATATGTCCATTTGCAAAAACACTTTTCCCTTTCAAAAAGTTTACAGTAGCCAAGAAAAACTAAGGAAAGAATGTTAAAACTGAAAACAAACAAACACAAAGAAAGGGGAAAACAGCAAACCAAACAAAACAGGAAATTTCTATTTTTGGTTCTAACTTATTTTTACATGTATCAGATGTTGCACAAAGGTTGGACTGGAAAAAAGCTTTCTTTCTGTATTCATTCAAGGACAGAAAAGGCATTTTTTCAAAATACATGTATATGTTCAGTATGGCCAGACAGTCCCTTTTTAAGAACTGACTATGACCTCTCAAGAGAAGAAAAGCTGCAACAGAATGCATATGGTGTAGTAGAGCTGAAAATGAACCCTGAGCCTCTCTTCACTCTCAGCATTCAGTTAATTGCCCTGGCAGACAAGAAATCAGCTATTATCCAAACAGACAGGGCTTGCTCTCTTAGTTTCTCTCTTTGAGTCTCTAAATTAATTTTCACTTGCCTTAATTTGCTTTTTGATCAAGCATAATGCACTTACTGCTCTGAAGGCTGCACCTGTTCCTGACACATTTTCCAGTAGTGCTGATATGAACAGCAGTGTCATCTGCTGAGTATCCACATCCATTCTTATCAGTGTCTACAGTGTTATGTGAAGCAGGTCCACAAGACTCATGATTTACTACTCCATGGACAGCACTTTGGCTGATGAATAGATACAAATAAAAGCAGAAACTTCTCTTTCAAAGCAGTAGTGCCATAAAGGCAGTCCATTATTCACCATGTGATAAAATTCAGTCTTCAGACTTCTGCCTGTGATGAAATTCCTCCTTCTCTACTTACTGCTGAATTTCCCCTATTCTCACAATGAATTTCTGAGGGGCAAAAATTAACAAAACCATAGCATAACATTCATGCAACACGGGCACAGTTCTCAAGCATGTCAGTGTTATTCAATATACTTTAATGAAATAGGTCTATAAATTGATTGCACACTTGGTAGTGTAAACAAAGAATGTTGTCTCTTTCAGCTACTATGGCTGTAAAAATAGTTTTGTTTGAAGCAGAAAAAACGAAAGGCTCTCTGCAAATGTCCAAGTTGTGCAATAAGACAGAGCCAGAGATTTCAGCACTGGTTAAAACTGGTTTAGTGAAAGTCCCTAGTGGAATCAATACTGCTTTGAAGCAGTTGTAACACACGTGATTAAGGCACATTTCAGATGATAAAAGAATGTATTTTTTGATCCTATTATTACTGCTCCCAGGTCACTGTGAGACAGTTTGCTTTACTTAGCTTCAAAATCACTAAAATGTTACTGACTGGGAGCTCAGTGGGAGCACAGCTGTTGTTCACATATTACAGAAGAAGGAAGAAATGAAAAGAAAGAAAATCAAGTCAAATGAATCATAAGCACTTAGAAGTAGTAAAAAATTTTGGAGAATAGAAAAGCTTCATGTTTCTGGATCCTGTTTCAATAAAGACACACAAAAAACATACACCAAGTTATTTATTTGTGAACAGGTCTAAGTTTTCATAACTATTCTTTTCCACCAATGTATCTTTTCTAGCTGTGAAAATAAAGACTTGGGTTTATATCAGATTTTCCATAGAAAACAACCAAATAGACTCGAACTACAAGTCAAAGAGATGTTTGATGAACTACAGGAACTGTTGTCATAAAATTTTGAACATACTATGGCTACATGAGACATCCATGACTGAAGGATGAGCAGGATTAAAGCAACAGTGCAAATTAGATACCATCCATTTGTGAAATTTATAAAATCTACCAAAACAATGGCACTGTCATAAGGTTTTTACATTAATCTAAAATGTACTTGCTTTAGGATTCCTGCATTTACTATAGTGGCAGACTCTTCATCCACGGCGATCCACAGGAAAACAGCATCTCTGAACCCCCTTTTACAAATGAATGGATACCAGGTTATTCTTTTCCCTGGCTGAAAAATGACTTACACTGTAATTTACACTCAGTAGTTGTATGGCACTTAAATAGGATTGATTGTGTCGTTTATAATAGGTAGGGGCTTTCTATTGTCATTGGTATTCTTATTAAGGGCTGGATTGTAAATCCCTTCCTGACACTGAGAAGAGCTATTCACTGAAGAAGTCCTATAGAAGTCCTATAGCTCCTGTGAACAGTAGTTCATCATAAAAAAAAGGCTTAAAAGTCTGGATTTAAATATTTCATCCTTAAATTTGTCACTAATAGGATCTCTAGGCAGTGACACAAAACATCTGAAACTGCTGTTAAAGATACCTGTTCTCTCAGCTACATCAGAAGATCCTTCTGTGCTTATCAATTCAGACTGTTAAGACTTGGTCAAATGCTGAAATTTTGGTCACTGATCTTTTAAACACAGTGACTCTAACTACCGTCAATTATGAAGTAACAGCTCCCGTTTGAAGAACCTTCTTCCCACTCAGTAGGATGCCAGTTTTATTTCTCCAACATGCCCCGAATGCTGTATCCACCTAAGTGGAAAGGTCATGGCATGTGAGGGTAACTATGTGAGGTGCATTCTGTCTGAAAGTCTTTGTGTCTCAGGAGCTTATTGGGAAGAGCTTTTTGGGGAATAAATGCCAAAAAAAAAAAAAGGGAACTGGTTATGGCCAGCCGTTAGAGGGCAGTAAAACACCATCTTTTTATACAGTGTAAGTTTATTCACACTTACTACTAAGGGCAATTTTTGAAGGTTAATCAGCCATTCAGATATCAACAGTATTTATAATCAAGTGATGTTTTCCACTCTTTTGAAGTGGACTCGTATGTCTGTTCCGGGAATTGTAGAGTACATACCTAGTGGAGCCTAAATAGCCTGTAATCAATGCCCTTTTTTGCACTGCAGATATTTTCCCCAGAAACATGCTGCAGATGTGGGCTTCCCACACATAACTGTGTCCTGTGACATTCCTGAAGCTGCTATACTGAACATGTGCATTTGTAGACACATTTAAGAGGAGGAAACAAGTTGTGAGCTGATCAGGCGTTCTGATTTCTGTACCGCTTAGAACACAGTTATGTGAGGGCTGTGAGGATTTGATCACACAGGAAAAATCCCTCTCATAAATATATCCTTCCCCACAGTTTTTCCTTCTACCTGTGTTTATCCAAGGCTTTTGAGCTGGAACCTGTTTAGGATGGAGTCTGCACTGCCTTGGAGCGCCACAGTGTCATCTTGAGTTCAGTCCCTCAGGGGAGCAGTCTGAACTAGTCTGGTTTGGCTAAAGGGAACAGAGATTATACTGTTCAATCAAGACCATTCATGGCAATAATAGTTCAAGCCTTATAGTCTATTATTGATGGGGAGCATATGGAAAAAGCAATTTGAAAGAATGCTACGGTGGATATTCATATTTTTTTTCTGACTGTTCAAAATAAATATACAATTCACGGTGTGTAAATACAAAATGAAGCAAGAGTTGCTTTGGTAATAAATTACTTTCAACTTTTATTTCCTGTAATCAAACTTGTAGCAACGAAAGCAATATATTAACTTGTATAATGAAAAAGTGAGTCATTTTATGTTTTTTATTAACCACATTGTCTTAAACCAAATGTTGAAAACATAATAAAGTTTATGTTAAAATAAAAACTTTACATGAGTAGAATTTCCTTCAGCAATAACAAAATATAGTTAAAAAGAGCTACTTAGAAGTAAAATTCAGTACATTAAAACACTTCATATTCCACTCCTTTGTAACAGGGTGTCTACAGAACAAATAAAAACACATTCTCGAATACTTAATTTCCGTCTCTAACAGGCTGACAATTTTGAAAATTTATTTTCCTGTTTGCAATGTAATTTCTGTTTCAGTTTCTTATTTTGATTACAATATAACCTGTCCTGTGTGCATTAATAGAACAAGAAAAAGAGCTATTTTCTTAAAGACCTTTTCACAAGCTTAGAAATTATAATTCATGAGCTAATTACAGTGAGAACCATTTATTAACTGCTCTGTAAGACTTCAGGAATTATTAAGAATAAAAAAATGTTTATTATTGAAAAATAAGTTGTGGGGGAAAATTTGTGTAAATTAAATACTGTAACTTATATCTGTAAATTGTTATACACAGTGTTTCTATGGGAAACACTATTTTTCTTATAGAAGCAATTTCCTAGACAATACTTTCTGAGGTTCGAAGTGCTCTATCAAGTGTTGACATCTAATTTTAATATGCTGATACTGAAATGTTTTCTTGACCAAATTACCACAATCTTTGTTGCAACAGAGAAATATTAATGAAGACTCAGTTGCTAAGTGAAATGCTTACTTTTTAACATGATGTGTAGAAAATGTGTTATGACACTGGTGTGAAACTTGCTGTTTACAACAGCGATTTATTATGTTAAGTACTTTTCAAAAAAATATCAGTTTATCCTGTATTCGTACATTCAATGAATTTAATTTCCTCAAAATTTAGAGTAACCTGTTAGACAATTCTGTCATTTTATGAAATCACATTTTCTCATGTGCTATGAATGTTTTCCTCCTAAAAGTATGTTTTTCAAATCATGTAAATAAAAATTCCTTACTGATTCCTTACTTTAGAAGAAATACCTTGATAATTCCTTAATGTGAAAGAAAATTCATTACTGTATCCCAAAATGCAGTCAGTTTTATAAAGAATTAGGAATGAAACCATCTTACCTTGAATTTCGAATAGAGGAACAAGATGGAGCAGAAATAGCATTGCTGACAGTCTGAAGTCAGTAAGGCTAAGAGAAGGGCGATAGGATGTTTTTGGCCACTGGGCAGTGCTTAAGCTCTGGACACCTTGGTAGCTACTCTCATAAAGAAATCTCCAGTTCGGATTCATGTGGCATCAAGCATGATCACAGCCTGCTGATTCCCATTTCTATAGGAGAAATCTCTGTGACCCATCAGGTTGTTGGCAATTATTTAAACTGTTGGAACAGGTTTTGTCTGGCTTTGGGATTACTGCTGTGCTCATCTGAGAAAGAGTGTAAGGGATTTGAATTTCACTAGATTAATGAGTGATTTCTGACAAGGTAATTTTACATTATATGAGAAGTTTCTTGTATAAAAATACTAAGCTACTTTATAAGGGAGATGAATATTTTGAGTTTGCTGTTATTATATCCCAGCTGGCTTTACAAAAATGTCAGTTTGATTTTTCAGATACAATCCATCTCAGTATGGATATCCAAAGACTTGAACATGTAATCAAACACTGCATGGAGCTGGCCTGTGGAATTCAGTTGCTGACTTGTCTCCCAGAATGATTTCTGAAATGACAGTTTCTCAAAGAAAAATCATTACTCATTTGCCCTAATTACTATTCTGGAAAGTTAGTAATTTTCTGCCCTATGTGGTGGCAGCCTTATATATGTTCTTCCTTTGTCCCCAGAAAGAGGGTAACAGATACATGTAGAAGATCTTTAGCTACATCATTGCCTGCATTTAAAGTTATACAGGACAGACACATTGCTCTAACATGAATATATCATTTGGTGTAAGTCTTCAGTGCATTTAACTAATCTGTGATTAGTGGCACTGTGTTCTTCATGGTATAGTTTGATTTAAATGAGGAAATCAAAGGTGTGGGCTGAAGCCAGTTCACAGACAAAGTACAGAGAAAGCCTTTCCCCACTTCATGGGCCATCTATGTGGCAAAGACTGTTTCTAGAAGGCTCAGCAACCAGAATCACAGAATCAGAGATCATGCCAAGTTGGAAGGGACACACAAGGCTCATCAAGTCTAACCCTTAGGCCTGCACAGGACCCTCCCCAAGAGTCATACCATGTATTGTCCAAACACTTATTGAATGCTGTCAGGCTTGGTGCTGTGACCACTGCCCTCAGGAGCCTCTTCCAGTGCCCAACCACCCTTCAAGTGAGAAACCTTTTCTTAATATCCAATCTAAACCTCCCCGACACAATTTCAGGCCATTCCCTTGGGTTCTGTCACTGGTCACCACAGAGAAGAGATCAGTGCCTAACCCTCTTTTTCCTGAAGTTACAACGAAGAAGTTGCAGACTGTAATGAGGTCTCCCCTCAGTCTGCTCTTCTCCAGGCTGAACAGACCAAGTGGCCTCAGCCACTCATCATATGATTTCCCCTCAAGGCCCTTCACCATCTTCGTTACCCTCCTTTGGACACTCTCTAACAGCTTAATATCTTTCTTATATTGCAGCACCCAAAACTGCACACAATATCCAAGGTGATGCTGCCCCAGTGCAGAGCGGAGTGGGAAGTTCCCTCCCTTGACTGGCTGGAGATGCTTTGCCTGATGCCCCCCCAGACACGGTTGGCCCTCCTGGCTGCCAGGGCACTGCTGACTCATATTCAACTTGCCATCAACCAGGACCCCCAGGTCCATTTCCACAGCACTGCTTTCCAGTATCCCATTCCCCAGTCTGTATGTACATACGGGGTTGTCCCATGCCAGAATCTGGCACTTTCCCTTATTGAACTTCACATGGTTGGTGACTGCTCAGTTCTCTAATTTGTTTGGAGGGCCTCCCTGCCTTCGAAGGCGTCAACAGCTCCTCCCAGTTTTGTGTCAGATGCAAACTTACTTCAGATCCTGTGTACTGCTAGCACAGAGGAGAGAGTTAAGGTGGTTGAAATGATGCAACATCCTGAACTGGAGAAGACAGATGTAAAAATTGAGCCCATTAAAGATGAAGAACAGGAATCTAGTCCATCACTTAAGGTATCAACAGAGACAGTGCTTTTGCCAGTGTCCCCAGGTACAGAGTGTGACAGAACTGAGGTCATCTGCAAGAGAGAACGAGCAAACCCAAAAGGCCCGTGGAGGACACTGGTGTAAAGGCAGTATGTTGCTCAGACAGGAGCTGGTTGATGAGCAGCAGGCAGTGAACTGTTTGTAGACACTGAATTGTGATGTGTCCCCTAAAGTAAAAGTGTATGAGAGTGCTCAGGAGGATGCAAGCATATGTTGAGGAACACCTTTAGTAAAATGGTGGGTAAGATGTCTGTTGTGAATGACAAGCATTTGATACTGAATTCATGAAGAAAACGAGATTCCTTTTGAGGAAGTGAACCCCCAACATGAGATTTTTAAATAACAAAAATGGAAAGTTCTGACTTATAGCCGTAACTTTTTACCATCCGTCTAGTGATGCTTGAATGTTGCTGGATTGGGGTCACTGCTGTTTCTCACCAGGCTGTGAAGAACAGCTATATGTTTCTAATGACATTCTGTTTGTTGCCTAATTAAAACTGGCATTAGGGAAGTGACTGAACCGTCACAGGGAGAAATTGTTTCTATTCCTGTTTCAATCTTTTAAAAACAGAAAACAGATGTTCCTCTCATTTTCTACTCTCAAGGAACTCCAAATAAGAAAAGCATCTCCAATACAGGCAAGACTGTAGAGCCTACAACCATATAGATGTGGACAAGATAATGTCTTGTGCAGGGTTTCAAGGTTACCACAGACAATTAATTTTGGTCTCCTTTTTTCTCCTTTACTCTGTTTTCTTATTATGTTTTCTCACATAATATTGTTTATTATGTTCTTGTGATACGAATAGAACTGGTTTAAGGTTTTACAGAGAAAGTAGCAAAAACGTTGTTTTGCAACTGGTAACTTTTTTTTGTCACATTTGTATCAGCTACACTATAATTCAACTTAACTCCCTCCAACACTTTCAATATGCAGGCAGACTTTCAAACAATGCCTCATTACTTTTTTTCCCAGAGAACTGAAATGTCTCAGAGGAAAATATGTTTTATCTGTAGTTAAAATCATATTTCTTAACATCGTGTGAAATCCATTCACACAATAGAGTTTTCTGAGTTAATGAGTACACTATCAGGTCAGCACTCCTTGCAAAAGACATTCCGGAGTGCTGGCACCAGGTACTTTTCTTGATCAGATAGTACAAGACTGGCCTGAGGCACGCTATGACATTATGTTGTCTTCAGTATCCTGGTGTACCATTTTAATTACCCTTTCCATGTGCAGGGAAGAGTGACTTGTTTTTATGCTTCACTATAACCTGAGCAATGTCCCCTTAAAACAGCGTTTGTTTGCTCCATTCAATTGTAGCTGCATTTATATACTATAAGTTGTTTGAAACACAAAATATAGCACTATTTTAAGTAAAAGGGAAAGTAGAATAAAAATCCTGTAATTGACATATATATGAGTGATTTCTGAGGAAGTTTAATTTTCATTTATTGTTTTCAGGAGTTTTGTGTGAGGAACCCTTTTTTCCCCCCCTAAAATATCAAGAATACACTCCAAAACTGCTCACCAGCCCCAGAAGGACAGATTACCAAGTCACTATTTCCATCAAAGAGAATACAAAATTCTAGAGAAAGCCTTTGTAACATCAGGCAAGAGAACAAGTGAACACCCTGACTCCCCAGATGCTGAAGCATCTAACTTCATTGACTTTCCTGCCAATATGAGATTATTCCTGGTTTACGTGCTGTATTTTATCTCAATACAAATTAAGCACTGCTTTGCAGTCTGAGTCAATCCAGGCTGAACTACTGCTTGACCCCATAACTAGAAATCCCATGTGCAATTGACCATGTGACTACAAACTCTATGCAATTCCTGCAATTCCAAATATCTTCATCAGTGTTTGAAGCTGTGTTTTAGTGTATCAGTCTCTTTGGAATATAGAATATCCTGAGCTGGAAGAGCCCCACAAGGACCATCAAGGCCAATACCAAGTCTTTCTTATAGCTGAATGAAAAATAGCATGTGGAGATGAGGGGTGACTTGCATAAGAAACTGGAAGGAAACATCCATCTGAGAAGATTGTTGCTATAAAGGATGCACTCTGCTGCTAGGACATGGTGCAGCTGCCCACTGCCCTCTGTGTGTTGGTCCATCCTCTCTCAAGCCCTGCTGGACTCCCTTGGCTCCACTTGCTGCCTCTCTGCCTGAAAAAGGCCACTATTTAAAACCAACATTTCACACAAGAAAATATTCAGTCATCCCTCTCCCTGCCCTTCCCCAGTTTCCTTCAGGCTTGCTTCCTGGCTCCTCCAGCATTGTGCCTCACAGCTACCAGGAGCTCCCTGTTTGGGCTGAGGCTTTCAGGCCAGCTGGGGCTGTGGCATGTCGTGGGCAGAGCTGTTCAGCTGTGCCTGGGTACCTGAGGTTTCCCACTGCTTCCTTCAGGGCAAGTCACTGGATGGGCTCCTGGGTGTCAAGCAGGAGGTCTGGCAGCCACCTCCTTGGAGGAGACAGCTTGTCATTGTGAGTGAAACAAAAGTCCCAGGAAAGCTCCTTTTAAACCTCTGGTTAATTAATCTAATCAAACTAAATTTGAACACTGGCTTTTTAAAAAGTTGAGTTATCTGTGTGTCTGAAAATGCACAAAATGCTGCCCCTGTCAAAACAAGAGACTGGAGCACACAGGCTTTGTGATACTCCCGACCTGAATTTTCAATATCGAATATAGATCTTTGCAGTAATGTTTGTGACAGCCATATGCATAAAAACTCACCAGAACTGAAAAAAATAGAGCTTGAGGAATTAGAGCTGTCACCTAGCCTGAAAGGAGGAATGAAAGCAGTGCTCGTGCTTTTTGTGATGAATGAGTCACAAGTCTCCTGTCAGACCTCTCCTCGACCTCACCCGTAATGTTTCAGAGCTGCTGCCTTGCACAAGTGATGCTGCTGGCAAAGGCTTTTATACTCAAAATTGTTCTGTTAGCTTAGTGTGTCTACAGACTTGAAGGCATGGAGCAAAACTGTTAATTAATAAGGAATATTCACAGGCCCCCAGCAGATGTTTTATTCTTTAATTGACTGTTGTGTTACCAGGCTGCTCACTGAAGGTGAGCCTTCTCCTTAAGGCCAAACTGACCTTTTAACAGGCAAACTGGTCTGGCCTCTCTTCTCCAGTTCCACAGTCACATCTGCTTTGTCATCTAGCTCTAGCACAGCATAGTCACTCTCTGCAAGAATAGTTTTCTGCTGGTTTAGTTTCCTTCATGAGCTCAGTGTGGGTCTGCCAAGCACAAGGAAAACAAGAGAGGTGGAGGGAACATGAAGCCAGGAGCAGGTAGGGGTAGACAGGACAGGCTGTTCCAACCAGAAGTGACTGTAAGATCTTTCTCTGGTCTGGAGATCAAGGATTATCAAACAAGAAGGGGAGAAAGACCTCTCAACACTTTTTTAGCCAAACTCTTTTGATGATGGGTTCATTAAAAAAGGTGGGGGGGTTTAAACCTGTATAGTGAGAGACAGAATGTGACAGATTCACAAAGCAGCAGAGGAATGCTGATAAAGTTGGGAGTCACCCATTTTCTGAGTGAAATTTGGGCTTCCCCAGGTATTGCAAAGTGAAGGAGGACTCTCCCCAGCTATGCTACTGACTTTATCCATTGTACAAGTAACAAGTATGAACGATGAATGGATTAATTTTATGGAAAGCTGACTGGTCAGGAAGGCGGGGGGAAAAAAGATTGGGTGGCTCTGGGCACACCCCAAAATTACGTTGTACTTCCAGAACTGCAGCCAATAAGGTCTCTCCTATTCCAGAAAGGGATCGACTGGCAGGAGGAAGTAATTTAAGAGCTAACCTCTTTTTGGTATTCCCACACACCATAAAATTAAAGAATAGTTTAGGCCCACAAAAACTTGTTTAATTCATATCATCATTGCTAGTGTCCAGCTTGTAGCTTGGTCTTCAGTTTCCTATCCTGAATTGTGAAGCTGAATTGTGAGGTGATGTGCTGGTGGACAGCCAAAGCCCAACTCATTGTAGGAAGTATGTGCACTGAGATGTGAGCTGGGGTTATTCGTAAAATAACTGGGTGATCCAGAGGCTTGAAAAGTCAGTGGAGATGCACAGATGCCGCTGACCACTCTTTGGGAATTCCTAACCAGTTGATGATGTCTAGTATCCAAGACTGAATTTTGAGTTGATATTTTTTTGTTTTGTTGTCTTGGGTTTTATATAGCGTACAGGCAAGTAAAGCTGCAGCCTGCTCTGTCAAACCCATGCTGAATATCACATTATCTTTACTCCTAGTCACAGCCGATTAGGTAGAGTCTTGTAAAAGTGTTTTTGTAAAAGTCACTGCAAATGCCTCCTTTTCTCGCTTAAGGATGTGGGGGCTGGAAACCAGCCAGGCATGCAGTGCCTCTTGTAGTGCATCACACAGCACACAAAACTCACTGCACTGTGTTGAGCTGGAGGGGTCTGTGAGTGCCTTTCAGGGCCTGCCACAGATGGTGCTGCAGCTCCAGTTTGGGGGTGGCTTGTGCACCTGCTTTGTCTGGCAGAACATGTGGAGTTGTATCTAGGAAACGCTTCAAAATACTCCAGCAAAGGTTCACTGACAGCAGAGAGCTGGCAGGTTGGAGGAACAGTTACTTGCTGGATTACATAGGAGTGCTAGATGGTGTAGAAATATTCAAGACCTGCTGATGTTATCATAGGTTTGATTTAAAGTTGATCAATGATTGTTAAGGAAGACAAATTCCCTCCTTAATACCTGCTGCCAAGGAAAAAGGTTTATGCCTTATTTTGCATATTATTGTGTGAAAATGGCATGCAAGGAGCCAGAAGAAAACCACAAAGAATGGGGAGAATAGGATGAATTCAGTGCTGCAATGCCCACAGTAAAATAAAAACTATTGGGCTAAGGTTAGGTACAGTGAATTCCAACCCAAATATAAGGAAAATGGTGTTCACTACACAGAGAAAAATGAATTGGTGCCCTCTGACTGAATTGCTTCCACAAATGTTGCTTTTTTTTCTTATAATTGCTGTGTTCAGGTTAAAAACATGTGATATGAATCACAGCAACACATTTCCATATATTGTATAAGCTTTTGGTTTACTGCCAAGAAGGCGTGTAATGAAAATTAAAAATAGAGGAATTATTAAAAAAAAAAATCTGCATGCATTACTGCTGACATTTGTTGAAATAAGAAGGTACATGAAAAATTATTTATAGATTTTGTGAGTTAGAACAGGAAACGAAATACAAGCAAAATGACACATGGGGGAATATTTTTATGGAATATGGTAATGAGTAAAAACATTTGTGACACCAACTCAAGATAAGAAACATTCAAAGAATTATTGAAGGGTTTAACACAATAGAGCAATGTGTTTATATTTAAAATGTAATTGTCTACAAATGTAACACATTTAAATGTTTAAAAAATATATTCATCTGAAAAAAAAACATCCAAAATTGCAGAGAAACTGTATGGCTAACAAAGAGACCAGGCACTTCAAAATGAAAATAAGGTATTAACAAAAAATATTTTATACACATCTGTGGTAATAAGAGTAGTTTATTTTTAAAAAATAGAAAGAAAGTCTTGGGAACATGTATTTCCTTTGGAAACAAAACCTAGTGTGCAAGATTCTTTTAATCAGAGGTTACCCCTGTATTTAGAGTTTATGATTCATTTCGACACTTGACAAAAGCAGCATAAGCTGGGTTGACTTAGTTTTTCCTGAATTTTAGTAACATGAGTGAGAAAATTAACAGACTCTTGAAGAAGATAAATCAAAGATGAAACAATGCAAGGACCAAATGGAGTTTACTATTAAAATTTCATCAATAGACTAACTTGTTTACCAAATTAACACAACAGGTAAGCACCACAAACTTTGTGGTTGACTCAGATGAGGTTTGTATTATTTCACTTTTAGATTTCAATTTCTTCTACTTACATATCTAAACAGAACTCTAGCTGATATATTATGTTTCCATACCAGAAGAAGGGTTACACTGACTATACAGACTTTACAGAATACAGGAATTGGTAGTGGTCTTAGGCTTTTGTCAAGGAAATTCTTCTGATTCTTTTCAAGGAAACATAGACTTATGAGGGCCTTAAATTATGATGCTTTAACACTTAGGGCCAGAAATTCTATAGTACAGGACTTAATATGTAAGCTATGTCCTTCCAGGATGAGATACAGACACATATAATTAATGCTTTATGTGAGTTTTATGGAAATTTGGGCTCCCACAGATAACAATTCCCAGCTGCTAATACATTGAGCTCACAATTTGAACTCAAAATCAATGTGACTAGCACACAGCTTCTGAAAAGACATGCAGAGAAAAGATTTCAACTCCTGAGTCTTCTAGTGTGTGAGTACCTTATTTCAGAAGCACTGAACAGTCTCCATTTATCAACCTTCTGATGGCTTTCAGAAAGATGCTTGTAAAAACTCTGCACTGCCCTACACAAGGCTTTCCCTTTCTTTCCAAACCCCTGTGAAGGAGGAGGAGCAGTGACATTGCTTTATGCAATGGCCAGTTTGGTACGTGGGAAGGAGGAGGCCTCCACTGTGCCTGCTTCTCAGCTCACAGGGACTGACACCTGTTGCTCTCACAGGAATGTTGAATCACGCTACTGATCTTAGCAGACCAGGTGGGAAGCACCTTCCAGCAGCTTCCTGCCATGTCTTTACAAGCAGGTCAAACAGCACCCAAATGCGTTCTTGAACACTGAAACCAAGTAGTAAAGAATGTCCCACACTTACACCAGTGAAACCATACTCTGTACACCCTGTGTAAACATCTGGATGGCATCCAAGATGCGTGCCTGGGAAGAGACTCCCAGCTCAAAGCTGTGCCTGGGAAGTGTACAGACCATTGCATTCTTCCATGGCAATTTACTTTACTTTGCAAAGGATAGCTTACATGCCTGTTAGTAAGTTTTGCTTCTTCACAGGTAGAATTAAAGTCTACTTGGTAGTGAAATGAAAGGGAAGAGAGAGAATTACCAGGGACATGTATCTAATGCTCAGGGCAATCAGTGGTGGTGTCATTGCTGTCCTCAGAATTTTGTGCTACAAGAGATATTGGATAAAGTATATAAACAACCCTGGGAGGAAAAAAAGGGTTTATTTGCTTTAAAATTAGCACTCAAATCATCTGTACTTCAAGATCTCTGTTTCTTCTACCGAAAAACTAGGAAAAATTCATCACTCTAACCCAAATGGAGAATGCGACACTCAGCAAAGTCTGCTCCTCAAGCATTAGGATGAGAAGATTCAAAAGGTACAGTGACTGAAAGTAAAGTCATTGCAAAGACAGAACGAATTGAATAAGATACAAATGAGACTGGGAGGTGAGAAGGTATACACTGCACTCCCAGGTTGTGAGTATATCTTATTCACAGAGTAAGATACTCACAGTATCTTACTGGACAGATCAGATTCATTGCACATTATATTCTTGTAATATATTTATTTTTATGTTCCCTTTCCTAAGTATCAACTGACTCATAATGAACGTAAGGAATAGTTATTTGTTTTGACACTAGGTACCTTGGGACTGTGTGTCTGACTTGAAAATAAATTTCATGGATGAGATCTTTCATGTCTTTGAAAGGCCTGAGAGAAAAACTTGTCAAGCTGGGCAGTTAATCAAGAATATCCCACGTAGGATCTTGAGTTTGACTTTTAGAAACATAGTTGATAAAGCTCTGAATCCCTCATATGTAAATTGTCCTCTGGTCCTTCTGCTAATTTCTCCTTTACAGTATAGGAAATGAATGCAGAAGGTGTTTTGTAGCTGTTCTGTTTTGACAGTCACAGAATGTGTACATTCCAGTGAAAAGATTATCAGCAGGAGGTTGCTAGGTGGTTTGTAGGAAAAGCTGTCACAATTCCCTAGCTCCCAGCAAGTCTTTGGCTGTGTTCAAACTTGTTGAACTGGAGAAAAGCAGTAATTAAAAATCACTATATCTAAAATCCTCTGCTTGTCATTCCTTGCAGGAAAACATTTCCCCTCTTCACGTATCACAGTGTTTTCCTAAGTGCACAAGATTTTGACAAATATTTGCCTAGCAAACAAATCATTAAACATTACTTTTCTTGTAAAAATGGATTTGATGTCAGTCAAAAAATGTGTTAATAATACATTTCTCAATGTTTGTATATTCCTCTTGGTTCCTTTAGAAGAATGTTCTGTTTCCCAATGTGTAGGGACCATTTGTCTAACTCACCATTGACAGACACTAAAATTCCTTTTGATGGGTCAGTTTGCCAGCCTAAATTCTCTTTGTCTCTTCATGTGTGCACAAATATTGAATTTTCCACTTTCATTAAAATCTCAAAAGTTTCCTGATTTTTTTCTCCTCCATTCTGAACTAGCGTAGTAATTTGATTAACTGCTAAAACTCCGGTGGCACTTTGGAATACTGTCCTTGCTGGCTTGACAATGCCACATCATACTCCTTAAAGTTAGCAAGGCTACTCATTTCCATTTTATATCTAAAATCAGGCAGCTTCTACAAAGAAATCTTTCATTGCAGATCTCAATATATATTAAATTGGTAAAAAGATGGTTTCAAAACTTTCAAAGTTACAACCCAAACTGGTAAATAAAGGCTGTCAAAGTGATGCAACACTTCCAGTTTTTTCCTTCAGAAATGACTCAAAAGTAATTCCCTGTACAATGCCATGCAGCACTTTTATGGGTGCTTTCTCATGGTGCGTGCAACACTTTTCAGTACAGACTCTGTAGGCTGTACTTTTTGTAGTAAAAAGGATGATAAAAATAATAACAGAAGAGAAAAAATGTTGCCTCTGGCAAACAAAAGGGAAAGTATGAAGTGTGTTTATTTATGACAGCAAAATCTGGAAATGAATGAGCTTTCTGCTTTTTCATTCATGTCCTGTATTTTACTTCTAGCCCCACCTTTGCTCCTTAAATGCCAATCTGCTTTCTGCTGTCAGACCAAAAAAACCCACACTTTGTTTAAGAAAAAATTGCTAGGCTATTTTTGTATGTGTGTGTTTAAACACTTATTTGCCTCGGCCTGTGGTGGTACAGCTGTCAGCTATACTTCCTTCTGGTCTCCTGCAATTTTGTTTGATGAAAAGGTTCAGACCCACTCTGTTCAAGAGCTAGCTGGCCTATAGAAAAGAGGATACAGAACTTTAATAACACACAGAAACACATAATTACATGCTCAAAACATACTGAGCTTCTAGAAGGAGAATACATTACCTTTCCAAAAGGACTCCAGGATCAAATAGAATTTCCCATGCCGGATTGGGAGCCATGCAGCAGAAACAGGGAACCACCTACCTTGAAATGTCTGCTGCAGTTGATAAATGCTCACATCTTCCTGCAGTCAGTATATGGTTCCTGCCAGCCTATTTGTGTGTCAGATCTTATCATACCCTGCACACTGACTGCACTGAGGTGAGGCTTGTGTGGGAGCAGACTGCAAGAGGCCATCCCAGTAAGCCCAGTCCAGGATGCTCTCCAGTGCTCCTGGAGGCACTATGCTTAGCTCAAGACTCCACCCTGAGTTCTTCTCACAGTGCCTCAGACTGAATTTCTGCCAGTATTTCCAGAGCTACTGGAGATCTCTCTTTCTTGAATGTGTCAATTGCACTAGAAAAATCAGTACATATGTTTTAGGTTCTGTAATTATTACAGACACATGGATGACTGTGTGATTCTGTGACTCCATAACCAAACTTAAGAGACTGGGAAACATAAATAGATATAAATGTAATCTCAATTAAGAATTTTTTTTAAATCCTTTTCCCCTAACATATGGAAAAATTTACTGGAAAGATGATTTTGAAACCTTAGAAGGTTAGGAGAAATTATGAAAAGCACATTAGGGGAATCTAAGTGGCTTAGACTAAACAGGAGATACTTAAAGACAATAAGCAAACTACTATTTGAGACTGCGACATTGTTAGAGCCTGTGTGAATGTGTGTGGTCAGGAATTTTTCATATTTCCCCATAAAAATGCATTGTAAACTGTTACTCTCTTCCTCAGTTGGCTCATATACTTAGGGTGACTCCCATTTCAGTACACTGCAGTTCACCTTCAAATCCCAAAGCTGCATTGTTCAATGAGAAGTCTCATAAAAGAGAGAGAAAAAAAAAGAGGAGCACTCTGTGATTTATCAGGGACATAAAAATATATCACATTTTGTAGTTATAATGTCAGACCAGGCATTCTGTCAAGCTGTCCACGATGTCTTTAGCATGATCTCTACATTCCAAGAATCCTGAAACAAAAATTGACTCATTTCCCAGCATAAAATCATCTTACATCCAAAATGGTCTTGTGTTGGAGGAATATGACATGCTCATAAAAAAAGTGAAAGTAATAAGACTGTTTTCTGAAATGTGTCTAAGTTTAAATGCAGAATAGAAAGCTACCACACAGCTATCTAAATCACTTGCTATTTTGCACATGACTCACAGAACTACGCGTATGCACCTTGTGTATAAATCCCCGTGCAGTGAAATGTGAATGTAAGCCTTAATGCATAATTATCAAGTTTTAACAGACAAGATATGGTAATAATGCACTTAGCAGTTGAGAAAGCATAAATCTCTTGTGGCAGACTGAGTGACTGGGGATGGCAGGAAGACTGGGAGAGGGAGGAGAAAAACAACAGCAATCACTGTAAAACAGTAACATGTACTTTTAGCCTTTAGGATGAACTAGGACCTCATTCTACTAACGCCAGAGGTATTATAAAAATGTTCCTGCTTCGGAAATTAAAGTCAGAGATGTTAAAAATGCTAACAAAAATATTATCTTTATTTAAACTGAGCTGTTGGAATTATGTTTGCAGAATCTATCGGCAAATTATTAGAAACAGATTCACCTTTAAAATAGGAAAACCACACCATGCTGAATATGTAAACTAGGTCAGCTCTCATTTAAATTCCTTATTGCTGAGAAAAGGACGCCAAAGGGAATGTGATTTATCACTAGATCCATCTGGCAGATCATAGCAAAGAGCCAGTGTTTTAATTACCATTGCTTTGTCAAATCATAAAAATCACAGAAATGTGTAGTGAAAGGAACCTAAAATGAACCTTTTATATGCTCTGATAATTAAGTAAGATTACACCTCTTTTGAGAGATACTTGGCTGAGCCACAATAATCCTGACCTGGGGATTTTACTGCCTTCTAAAGTCTGTTAAAGCCTTTTAACACTTACTTCTCTGGTAGCCTTAAAAAAGGAAGTTTTTTTCCTCATATCTGCCTGATACCTCCATTTCTGAAAATTAAGGTAATTATTATTTCTTCTAGCCTTGGTAGAC
The DNA here is from genome assembly GCA_013396655.1 of Campylorhamphus procurvoides. Taxonomy (NCBI): domain Eukaryota; kingdom Metazoa; phylum Chordata; class Aves; order Passeriformes; family Dendrocolaptidae; genus Campylorhamphus; species Campylorhamphus procurvoides. The sequence goes on along the minus strand of WBMV01005530.1, from coordinate 1,246,601 downwards.
ACAGAGAACAGCCACAATACTCTTTTGTTACTGCAACCTATATCAGAACTCCTTTATGGCAATCTTTTCTAAGCTACCTGAACCCAATTATATGGATTTTTTTTTTTTATAGAGCATAGTCCCAACAACCTCTCCAACTGACTAACTTTCAGTACCAGCCTGTCACACCTTTGCCAGATATCCCCATGGTTGATGAAAACCCCATATAAAACCCAGAATGGTACAATTGCAAAGCTGTTCTGCCTTTGGCTATTGGTCTGTTCCAGTGGCAGGAGCAGGGAGGCTGGATGCAGACAGAGGCAGTGATGCTCCACTGACACCTTTCCTATCCTCAGCCTGCCCCTCCACATCCAGCTTTGGGAGGTGATTTCAGCTGAGAGCCCCGTGGATGTAGGGTGAGAACTTCTCCCTCTGTCTTCTGTCCTGAAGCAGCACAGAATCCTGAAGGAATGGGAATTAGGTGGTCTTGAGAATTGCCAGTGATTTCAAAGGCTGGCTGAACTGAACAGGGCAAGATTTGTCTAGTACAGCCCTTACAGTTTGGGTTAAGGTGGAAATTTGTGCCACATATGTGACAGGTCATGTTATTGTTTTGGTGTCATTCACAGGTGACAAATTAGAAGTTTAAGTTCTGTGTCCTAGGTGCATATTTTAATAAAGATTATTAAGAAACTGATATTTAAAGTTTCTCAAATACTTTCCTTCTGATAACATCATATTAGGTACCTTCAATTTTTCTCATATTAATTATCCAGGCTGAAATTTTATATCTTTACTTTGTGAAGGTCCTCCTTTGGCTGAGCCAGAGTTACTCTGTTTCTAATTATAATGCAATGTAGGTAAAAAGAAAATACCTTTCCCATCATGAAAAATGAATGTGTGATCACCATTACAGAACTCCAATTGCTGGCTAAACTGAAGGAATGAGATTTGCCATATTTGTTATTTTGGGTTAATATTAATCCCACTTGATAAACTTTGAAAGACTTATTTCTTCATTTGCACAGACTACTTAAGCATTGATTCTCTTCATGTTGTTGCACCCTCTAATGTCGTAAATGTTTTATTTTCTTTAAAAAAAATATTTTGGATGGACAAAATATAGAAGGAGAGAGGCAGAGTGACTGGCTACCAACAAGATCTCATAGGGTGTTTTTGGGGGCTGGAACATAGAGCTTTCCCACAGCAACCCATCCTCTGCAGCTGGAAGAGGGCACAACTGGGAGAAGGTATTATGGCCAGAAATGTTAAAAAGCTCCTGTGCTGCCTTTTGAGGTGAACCCAACTTTTCAGACTGAGAAGCAACTAATCCAGGAGGGTGGAGGGATGCCTTCTAGCAAAGGAGGAGAAATTATAAGTTTTATTTTTCTTCTTTTTCTTTCTTGGGCAAATGTGCTCATGAACTTTCTTTAAATACATTGTAATTCTCCATACGTGTTTGCACTGCTTGCACAAGGAAATTAGGCAGGGTCTTTTGACATTGCTATAACATGATTATATAGAGTGAGATTTACGTGCAGTTTTAACACACATTTATTAGTTCAGCATTTTTACTGAACTTCTATTAGTTGTATCCCATACAGCCCCTTGTTATTTTTCTTAAGACCATATACTGTCTTTGTTATAAATGGTCTTTAGTTTATCTTTCTAGTGTTTTTAAATCTTCCCATATAAAAAAATAAATTGCATCCCTCTGCATCCTCTCATGAGAAAACAAAACATATCCCAAAGCCCTTGTAGATATGGAGTTTCATCACCGTAGCTTACTTTAAAACCTGCCTTTCTTTCATGAGTCATTCATTTCAGTGTTTACTGGAGAAGGGCATCTTTTATGGAGATGGAGAGATTTAATGGAGCAAAAGTAGATTTTTTTTTCTGTCACAGATTTAGAAACCTTAGGAGTTTTAGTTATGAATGGGAATGTTGTACTCACGCAGGGGAATAATATAATTTTCTGTCTTATGACAGTACTTCATCTTACTGTTTTTAGGAACTGTCTTTATTATGTTTTGTGAAATTGTTTGAAATCTCAGAGGAAAAAGACTTATGTAAGAACTCAGCCTTAAAAGATGCTGAAAATGCTCTGGCCAGAAAAGCACTTAAACAGGTATTTAACTCAGAGTGCCTGGAAATAAATGGAATACCCTGGGAAATAAATGTGCTTAAAGCTAAATACATACTTCTGTGCCTTTGTTGGATCAAAACCAAAGCTCTCAAATCCTTGCAGGACTGAGCTCTCATTGTTTGTTTTTATAGAGTATTTGTTTACTGAGTGTCATAAATCTGAATACAGTGCTACAGGATGTTTTCAAGCCTGTACTGCCTGGCCTTGCACCATTGGATATCAGTAGTAAGCTTTATTTCAGTGGGAACAAGACCAAGTCTTCATGGTGTGATAGACTGATGTGGAAATCGTCTTCATCTATCAGACAGATAATATATGCACTGAATGGTAAATGATCACTGTCTGTGTCCTAAAGTTATAAACAAACAATATTTTTTGCTTAGTAAAAGCATCCAGAAATGTTCTGTGCATTTTACAAAGAAAAACTGAGTGAAACTCTTACCTCAAGGTATTTCCCACCTTCATGGAGGGCAATCCAGCAGGGGAGCATCCCATGTAAGCAAGGCTGGTGAGAAGGGAAGGGGAAGATGAGCTAGGAATATATGCACACCTTAGGGGCAGAGCATGAGCCTTGCAGAAGCACTTACTGCAAACAGCCTGTCTCATTGCAAAAAGAGCGAGTTAACAGTCTGTCACTTTGGAAAAAAGAAGTAAACCTTCCTTTCCCATTACTTCTGAAAGATGAGAAGGTAGAAAATATCATAAAAGGCAACATTTACAAGAGGCAAATAAAAAAAGAGGAAGGCAGACTTAATGAGGCACAACAAGGCTGTGTGTTTCTTGCTCATCTTAGAAAAACAAAAATAAGAAAACCAAGTAAGCACTTGCTGGTAGGCTTTGCTACTAGGCTTTGACCTGAGTTAACTATATGCCTGCAGTTACCCCATACAGAATGCCAGAGCTGTGTGTGCTATCCTAGTGAATCACAGCAGCACTGCTATAACAGAGCTGGGGTGGGGGGGGTTATTTTTAGCACAATGTTAACTATTGGAATCACCTGGGTGTACTGTGACAATCTGCCAATGGACTTCTCAGTCATATCACCAGTCATTACTCAATAGTCATATTGGATATTGTTCATGAACTCCTAATCCACCTTTTGCAAATATTCTGGGGTTTTTTTGGTTTGAGGGTTGTTTGGTCGGTTGGAGTTTTCTTATAATCCTTTTCCCTCGTAGGTTTTTTGTGTGGAAAACTGCAGGTCTTTTCTCCTAGAAATGGTTGGTTTTCCCTTACAAAATAAAGGCTGCAGAACCACAGGCAAGATCAGAAATCACAAAGCTCAAATAACTGAGAAGAAGCTGAATCAAAAGAGTAGAAAAAATACAGTTGGTGCATGAGACATGTACATTTAAATAGAGAAAAAAGTAGTAAGAAGGTAAGGGTACATTTAGTATTAACAAAACCTTGTTTTCATCGAAGTCTGTTAAAGGAGCAGCCTTCAAATGTGCAGAAAAAGAAGCCTCACAGGAGCCATGCTTTCACTAGACCTTAAAAATGTTTACCTCACCCCAAAAGGTTATGACTGCACTGATCTACTGCTTGTTTTCGTTTCCTGTTTTATCATTGCAGTAATGCCATAGAAGGTTAGACCTAAAAGTTATTTTTAAAAATGCTTGAAGCGTTTATGTGTTTTTAAAAAACCTGTCTATTCAAGTTGGGCATTTTATCTTTCTGAGTCTTGGCTCTAGTATAGTCTGGATGCTATCAGAACTCCCATGTTTTCATCTATGCATATTACCATGGGTCCATGGTGTATTTTTCTTTGGCTTCATGCTATCTTCTCTACTGAACGTAGTGTTAATAGTAGCAATGGCCTACAAGAAAAATTGCACCTGCCCCAGATTAGGTGAAAAAGCAGCTTTATACCCATAGTTGCCCATCTAAACTTCACCCAATTACAGTCCTTGTTTTTTTATATTTTTTTATCTGTTTTTCTCTCTGTCTTGAAGGATCTCTTCCACATCAGGAAGCTTATGGCAAAGTCTTCTATATACCATTAGGATTCTTTTCAAGAAATGTGGAAACACATCATGTCAACATATCAGAAAAGCACAAATAAAACAAAACAGTATATTAATATTTCATGAGCCTCCTGAACTTCCACTGGATAAGGGTATCTTCCCTGAACTGACAGCCCTTTCTTCCTGGAGTCTCTGTGTGACATGTGCCCACTGCAGCATGTTTATTTACACTCTGTGGGGATAACCTTTTCACATTTCTGCTCTTTTCTCTGGCCCTCTAAGTTGTATTCACCATCACGTGATGTTTCAGAGCTTCTCCACATCTCATTGCTCTTGTGCAACATCATAACTGCCATCTAACCATGTTGATAGGACTGAGGTGCACTCACACTGTGAAGATCCCAGATGCGCTGTGCTGGATTTTGAAAAATGAATCAGCACTGCACTCACGAGCCATGGCTGTTGTAGCCACTCAAACCTGCTTCTAAATGGAAAAAAACCACAAAAAACCAAAAACCAAACCACAAAAAACCAAACCCAAACCCTAAGACATTATGTTTGGAATAGGCATTCAGTTTATCATAATTTTGACCATCTAGAGAAATCACTCTGTAAGAGACAGATAGCAAGATCTTTTATCTGCATATGTGCACTGGAAGTCCTACTATACTGAACATAGTGCAGTACTCAAAGTAACTGGAGGTGAACTGTAGCATATTTTTTTAAACTTGCAGCAACTTCACAGAGTGCATAGCTCTACAACAAGCTTATGGCTATGAAAGGTTTAGATAGTAATTATTTCCAGCATCGAAAATGATGACAATTTACCATTCTACTGAAAAATGAACAGGAACATGTTTTTTGTATAGACACCTGTCAAAGATCCTTTTTTGCTTCGTAGGGACAATGGAATGGTGACTGTTGCAGCCACTGTATTCTATGTTGATAACAGCCTTGTATTTCTATTGTATTAAGTCCAAAAATACTGGATGATGGAATTATTTTATTATAAATGAACAAAGTAATGATATAATTTCTTAAGTTTGTTCTCCTACTAACTTCTCCTTTAAAAGCTAGTACATGGTTTACTGGTTTATGTTTTCAATATAATTTAGCTCTTGCTTTGCTATAACGTCATACATTATCCTCTTGTACACATATCGTCTTTGAAGTTCAAAAAAAAGCTATTAGCACTTAAAAGGGCTTTGGATCTATCACACCTGAAATTGAAGTCCCTATGAAAAGTCCTATGAAGGTAGCTCTGTCAGGAAATAGAAAAGAGGAGAAAGCTGGATAGCTTTTAAGTAATTCACAGTAAGTAAATCATTAGCAGCACCTTTTTCTGTATGTAAGGAGCTGATTTTTAAATTTTTTGTCTCAGTTATTTTCAGATTGTTTCTATGGTTAGCTATTTTAAATTTTTTTTTATGACTATGAGTAAACTGCAGAGAAACTTCCTCTCTTGGATATGCATGAAACAAACTACTTTATTCTCTTTGTGGTCTTTGTGTTTTCCATGGCTTTGAACATGAGATTGTGGTGCATTTTGCACCAATTAGATCTCCTGCAAATTTCTATGATAATGAGGGATCGATATTCTGCTTTTGCCAAGAGAGTACATCAACGGGCAAATGCCAGAAGCATGGCAAGTGTGATAAATTACAGAAGTGATCAATACCAGTATGATTCATTGCGCAAAAGGTCCCATATTGCCACTGCTGTTTCATTAGTTTGTGAAGCATTGGCTGTATACTATGGACCAGATCCTGATGACAATTACATTATTAGCAAATCTTTGGCTGATTTGGGGGATTTTACATCCTCTCTTCAATGAGACAAATATGAATTTTTGCAATTAATTGAACTAGCAACACCAGATCTTCTTCAAAAATTCCACATTTGGCTCTTATCTGAGAGCACAAGCTGCAGCTCTGGCTGGGGGATCTGAACCATCTACCCCATGGTGGCTGATTCCACCACCCAGAGGGAGCTGCTGAAAGGAGAGGCTGATGTGCACACCTCAGACTGCAGAAGTGCCACCACCTCTGGCGTGGGGCAGGGGCAGTCAGCAGACCTGCCTCCAAAACATGTGTCCAGTGGACAACCTCCAGCTACAGGTGGCTGAGCTGCAGAAGGTGGTAAGAAGGCTGCATAATGTCAGGGAGGCTGAGAAGGAATTGGATAGCAGGGCCCAAGTGCACATATTTCCTGTTCAGCCTGAAAAGCAGTGAGGTAGAGACTTCCCCCAAAGCCTGAGGTGCTCTTCAGAACCATCTCACTACTTTGCAGGCAGAAAAGGAAAGATGTGTCACATCAGTAGAGTGGGTCTACAAAAGAACCACTACAAAAGAAGGAGAGGAACTTTTTAGAAGGGCATGTAGTGATAGAACAAGGGGAAATGGTTCTGAACTGAAAGAGGGTAAATTAAACTAGAGAGAAAGATATTCTTTAATGTGAGGGTGGTGAGGCACTGGAACAGATTGCCCATAGAAGTTGTGGATGCCCCATCCCTAGAAGTGTTCAAGGCCAGGTTGCATGGGGCTTTGAGCAACCTGGTCTAATGGAAGGTGTTTCTGCCCTTTGGAGAGGGATGGAATAAATGATCTTTAAGGTTTCTTCCAATATGAGTAATTTTATGATTCTATGTAATGTCTTATTCTTGGTCTGAGTTTCAGAAAAATTGAACTATTTAGTCTTAACAATCTTTCTTGTAAAGATTTGTATGCCTGTCACAGTGCCTTGCAGTGAAGACAATGAATTTAGTGGTAAATAACAACCCAAACATGTGGGGAATGCAGAATTTTTGTGGGTTTATTACATAATGTGACTACACTGTGCAAATGAGAACACAAAGTGAAAAAAAAAAAGGCATAATAAAATGAGATTGTTTACGTGTGTATCATATATTGCAAAGGAAGTTGGCTTTGACTTGTTCAGCAGAAGGATCTGGACTTTTCAGCTCCACTTCTTCTGAGTGTAAATCTTGGCTGTTTACAGAATCACAGAATATGCTGAGTTGGAAGGGATGCACAAGGATCACTGAGTCCAGCTCCTGGCCCTGCACTGGACCCTCCCCAAGAGTCACACCATGTGCCTGAGAACATTGTCCAAATGCTTCTTAAACTCTGCAAGGCTCAGTGCTGACCACTGCCCTCAGGAGCCTCTTCCAGTGCCCAACCACTCTCTGGGTGAAGAACCTTTTACTATTATCTAAGCTAAACCTCCTCTGAAACAATTTCAGGCCATTCTCTCGGGTCCTGTCACTGGTCACCACAGAGAAGAGATCAGTGCCTGCCTCTCCCCTTCCCCTCACAAGGAAGTTGTAACTGCAATGAGGTCTCCCCTCAGTCTCCTCTTCTCCAGGCTCCCTCAGGCACTCCTAACATGACTTCTCCTCAAGGCCCTTCACCATCTTTGTTGCCCTCCTTTGGACACTCTCTAACAGCTTAATATCTTTCTTATATTGCAGTGACCAAAACTGCACACAATATTCAAGCTGAGGCCACTCCAGTGCAGAGCAGAGCAGGACAATCCCCTCCCTCGCCCAACTGGCAATACTTTCCCTGATGCCCCCCAGCACACGGTTGTCTCTCCTGGCTGCCAGGGCACTGCTGACTCATATTCAACTTGCCATCAACCAGGACCCCCAGGTCCATTTCCACAGCACTGCTTTCCAGTATCCCATTCCTCAGTCTATACATACATCCAGCAAAGATACCACTGCATAAGATTAAGCCTTCCAAGATTTCCATTCTGTGAGGCATGCCAATATTTTTGTATTCCATTTTCTGTCCCGAGGACAAATTCAAAATACAGAAATAGGTAATGTACTAAAAGTTTATTTGCCTTCATACGTGAACTATCAAACCAGGTACATTTTAACATTTTCTGGTTTAGTAAACATCTTTGCAGCCTCTAGGGCCAGCACATTGCCCTGTAGGAATCACAGCTCAAGAAAGCATGAGATGTCCTCCTCCTGCAGCACATCTTCCCTGGGGAGCTGTAGTGTCATCTGCAGCCTTGCCTTGGCAGTACCTTCCAAGCAGGGAGGATGGCACTGAGTCCAGTGTGATGGGGACCAAACATTTGATGGACACATAATGGAAAATTGAATCAATACAGAAATGGGATTATGAGCACAGAACTTTGAAGTACCTAAGGCAGACATGAGGATTTACACATGCAATGGGTCATTTGGACTTTCCTAACAGAAATGTTTGCAGAAAGAGTACCTTCCTAATCAAAAATTTCAATGAGATCCCACTTTCCTACAGGAAAATATCTTATGGAAAATTTCTACCAACTCCTTGACATTATTTAGTATTTCAGCATGATGTTGTGCTATAGTGACTTTTACATTCCAAACTGGATAGCTAAATAAAGACAGACAGGTACAATTGTTCTCTGCTTAAGAGTACTTGAATATATAGTAAAACAATATTTAAATCATATTAGGACTTATTAAGAATAAATATCTCACTACAATTTAGTCAGCCCAGCATTTTGAAGGGCAGACTCCTAGGTGATATAAACAGTCAGAGGGCCACTTAAATCCAGATAAAAAGGGTTTCAGTTATAAGACATGAAAAATATGATGCTGGGGTTTTTGTTCCAGCCCAAATCTAAATTAAATGAAAATGCTTTTGGCTAAACACTGATTTAGAAGCCTTTCAAACACTTCTTTTAAGCCCATTTAACATGTACTGTGACTCAAAAGGCACTTCAGTCTCAAAAGCACCTCATTTTAAATACACATTTAAGAACTATTTATATCAAATTGACTCATTTCGCAACCAATTATGTACTTTCCAAGCATTAAATCATTTTACTGTTCATGTCCCTTCAGTAATGTAAATCCACTGCACTAATGTTTTGGCCACTTTCTGTTGCACATCTTAGGAGCAAAGGAAATTGATCTCTCTGAAGCTGCCTAGAGTCTCATCATTGTGAGTAAGCCTGGGTAGATTGCGCAGTTCTTCTGGATGAAATAGTTGCAATCAGGGGTAGGAGACAACTGGTAGGTGCCACTGGTTGAGAAGGGAGGTAAATATTTTGTTAGCCAGAAAGATCTGCCACCCACTCTGCTGGTCTCGCATGCCTGCCCTGCTCAGTGCAAGTCACCCTGCACATTTTGCATTGGTGGCACACCTTCTATGCTTCACTCTCATTGCTCTCCTTGCTATGCTGTTTCAGATAGTATCTATTGGCCTTATTGTGTATTATTCTACCAGGTGTTTTCTGTAGATATATAGTAATGCAGATAAGAATGTAGCCAGCTCCTGGGAAAATGTAAAGGAAATCTTTTTCTGGATATTCTCCAAACACGCTTAGCATTATTCCCCAAATAAATGGACTGTAGCAGACTTAGATGCTATCTCATAAATGATAACACACCTCACTCTTACTGCTGTGTGCTCATGGCAATGATATAAATAAGAACAAGAGGGACTGTGACATGTCAGCATCCTTCTCTTTAGGAGTGACTACTGTAACATATTAAGGTCACATCAAGGGCTGAATGTGAGAAGTAGTGGTGAAATTCACCTAATGAAATGTGCACATCTGCATTGGAGCTGGTCAATGCTGGTTCCCTTTACGATCAGTGAAAAGAAACAGACAATCCAGAGCACATCCAGAACACAGCTCTTGTCCTGATGGGGCCATTCTAATGTACAGCAGATAAATTACAGCAAAACAATGTTATTTTCCATTCTGACCATCCAGGATAGTGACTTAGGTATACATTTCAATAATGCAAATAACTGAAATGACACAGGTGCCACAGCTGGCCAGGGAAAAAAAACCCCTAACTTCTGCAGTTTACCAGCAGTTCTCAGATGTTTATACAGTCATATCCCAACTTGTGAGTAATCCTCAGAATCTTTTCTCAAAATACTATAAAAGAAATTTTTTGAAAGAGCTGAGGTGGTGCAATACCTCCTTCTGAAAATTCCACCATAATGTGGAACTGGACCAGAGATGGTGCTGGAACCCAGAGTACTGATCCAGATCTTTTCCTTCCTTCCTTCCTTCCTTCCTTCCCTCCTTCCCTCCCTCCTTCCCCTCTTTTTTTACAGGCTGTTCAACCAGTAATAAAGTTTAAGGTTCACATTGTTACTGCCATAAACAAAACTTTCTAACTGATTGTTTGGCAATGTTTCACCTTAACTTAGCCCAAGGGTATCAGAGCAGGCTGCCCTGTTGATATCCAACACTTTTACCCCGAAGTCAGCCAAGAGGAGACAAGGTCATGTCAAGGATGCAGACAATGCAGCTTACAAAAAACTGCAGTGCTGGTTTGTGAGACTGGCTCTGAAAAACAACATGTAAGGAATTTGCACTGTGAAAAAAAAACCCAGAAGAAATAGATTGTATGAAAGATGAATTTTAAAGCAGAAATACTGCAGTATTACTATGATTGGTAAAGTAAACTCAGATTTAGCAGACATATCTTCATGTCACATCAAACTAGGTGATGCTGCAAAAACAGAATCAAAAGAAAATTACAAACCAAAATGGCAATGTGCTTGGTCTGGATGTATTATCTATGCTTTTTCAAAGTAAACAGCACTTCATGCATTCCCCTATCTGAGAGGCAGTGCTGGTGAAGCCTTCCAAAGCATTGGAAGATAGTCAAAAAAGAAATCAACTTTTTACAAATGCCACAGCTTTCTTGAATTGTTGGTGAAATGAAAAATTTGCAAAGGTTTCCATGAACTGCATGATTTTTAGCATGCAATTACCACTGGAGTGGCAGTTCAGAAGTTGCATATGCTGCTCCACTTATGGTTCCTCTGCTGTTCCAGGTGACAGTAGCTGGAAAAGCTGTGTGTCACTCAGGCATGATTACGTGACAGCTGTACATGGAATTCTTAATTGAAAACGCAGTAAACCTTTGAACTCCTTGCTTCATATGGGTTCAAAGAGAGAATAATTTCATGGAAGGGTAAACTAGAGGTTTCCTAACTACACAGAAACCACATTAGCCTAAGGAGGTCTCTGGAGCTGAAAACAGTTGGAATCTTGGAGCATAATAGAAGGAATTATTGTATATGCATGTCTTGTTCTCATCATTTGTTCAGGTGCTTGCCAGAAATCCTATTTGATGACACAGTTATTTGCAACATGTACCTGCATTTGTCATCTCTTTCATATAGTAGTTGATATCTGAACAGCAGGGGATTTTGCCATCTGTAACAAAGTTTGTGATTTCACAAATATAATTAAATTCAAAACAAGACAAAACAGTGAGTTTTCCTGGCTGCTGCCAGAGCTCTAGAGTACACTGTGCTTGTGGGAGTGCTAGTACTTATTTCTAAGCAAAGGGATATTGCCTAATGATGGCTCAAAGTAATGTCAATCAAATTAAAATCAATGAAGGTCTTCAGTTTTTAATTCTAAGCCTGAAAAATATTGCTATTATTCACCAAAAAAAAAAATTTCAGCAATCACACTCTTGAATGATAAGGTAATTGCAAACAAGAGAGTTATAATGCAAATAGCTGCTCCCCTCATATAGCTGAAAAGTTCAGATGATGCAGCCTGAAAGTCTTGAAAAGCTGTTGAAAGCCTTAGAAGCCAAGATAGTAAAAGGAAGATATTAATGTCTGTCATAAAACTGAAAGCAAGATTAATATCAAAATGGCAAAAATATCCTGGCAAATAGAGATAACAACAGTATATTGTCAGGAGGGAGAACAACAACCATTTCACAAACCTGGTGCTCTGGTTTTGTGTTTACTGTATGTGCCTTCTGCCTCTGTGAATTCCCTCACTTAATTTCAAAAAATCCAGGACAAAAGATTAATTCTTCTCTCTATCTGGCACATCAGGCAGCTGAGTATGCTTCAGTTTTACAAAGACTTTCCAGGTGACTTTGAACATCAGAAGAAAATCTTTTTGGTGTTCCTGGGGAACATGAAGCATTCAATTCAGAGTATATAATTTTGTAGCCATTTAGTTGACTTCTGGTTTTCATGTTGAAATCTAGATGAAACTAATGAAAAATTCATTTTACTTCTTTTGCAGACTCCAAAATAAAGTTATAAATAGACAGACATCAAGGTGTTATGTTCAGAAGTGTAACTATAATTACTATTTAAAACCCAATCTCAGTACGATATATTTAAATATAGTTTTAGCATAGGAACTGCTGCAGACTAACACATCATAGGTTCGAATGAAATAATTTGTCCTCTAATGCTGACTTTGATTACAGGAGTTTTCTGAATTTATGTTTGTTACTTTAGAATCAAGCTGATGAAAAATTGCAATGTGTGGTAAACATTCATAAATACACATGGCTTCTGGCTTTTTGATTTTGTTAGAGGTTGTGGCATTTGGTGAACCTGAGGACCCAGAGGTTTTCTGTCGCTGCCACCTGACTCTGCCTGCAGCTCTGCCTCCCCAGGGCTGGGCAGCACTCATTCTGAGCAGGTACTGAGGCACTGTACACACACCCCCCACACACACACCCCCAACCCTCTGCACAGGCACAGCTCCCCAGCAGCTGTCCTTTGACTCTAGTTTCACCCAGCCTCAGCCCCCCACTGCCCAGTCACCTCCTGGTTTTGGCACTGAGGGGCCCCTTAGTGGTGGCCTGTGGTGGCCTGTGGTCTCACTGTGGTCCTCTCCAGTGACTGGTGCTTGGACCTACCTCCTACTGTGCTCTCCAGCTACTGCAACCTGCATTTCACTAGTGGATCATTCACATGTGCAAATACACAAAATGGAGAGCATGTCCCTGCAGAAAATAAGCAGTGTAATAGTAAGACTGTCAGGCTGGCAGGAGAGAGAGACATCCAGACCAGCAATCTGTTTTATTTGTGACCAGCAAATTTTATCTCCTTTCCCCCTCACATTTCTCTTGTGTTTTTCCCTTTTCCCTTTGATCCCTCTTTTCCTCACCTTTGGTCCTTTGCCTAATCATATTTTTCAGAAATTCTCACAATTCCCTTAAAATGTCCTATCAGTTTTAAACCCTCACCAAATTCTCTTGTCCCTGCATCCAATAACAAGCCTCTGCTAGACAATGACATCTTTATTTTGCACAACTTTCTGCGGGAGAAATTCTTTCCTTTACTCCTATTGGCAGTCTCCCACTGGGGACAGTGCCTGAATCATTCCCCTGGGATGGCCTTGGGGAGCAGCTGGGACAGGGGGCTTCTTCTCATCCAGACAGGTTGTGAGAGCTTGTACTTCTCAAACATCCTCTGATTCTCGCTGGGCCTTTGGAATTATAGCATTTAGCCTTTAATCAGGTAATGTGTTAATCAGGTCACAAATTAAAATAAAAAAATAATTCTGACTCCTTCTAAGCCTGTTTTGATAAACTCAAGGCCCTAGAACAAGGAATGTAACTCTCTATGTGCTGGGGAGGTCAATCAGTGCCCTAGGAAAACTGAATGTCTCGGATGCAATGTCTCTCCTAGGTGTAAATTCTCTGTGGACTGCAGGAAATGGAATAGGTCTCAGGGCAGAAAGGAAGGCCAAAATTTCAGCTCTACCTGCCATTCAGACGCAGGGTCAAGGAGGTGAAACCTGCAAAACTATGCATTTATGATTGTGAAATGCTTCTTTCTGCAAAAGACAACAGTTGTTCCTGTCTTCCCAAAGACTGTTTCCAGCCCACTTATATTATTTTTATTTATTATAATTTTTACATTGCAATTGGAGCAACTTTCTGATTAAATTTTCATTGCATTACTTTTCCACTTAAGAGTTTCAATCCAGCTTGCAAATGGATCATACAGAACATAAGAGATAGGAAATCTGCCATTTTTCTTTGCCTCCCAATGCACACACTTTCCAGAGCTGTTGTAATCTCACATCATTATAATAGGAATTTTTTGCACAAGAGGAGAAGGAAAGGAAAATAAGTATGGAAGCATCAATCTGTATTAAAGGAAGCCTTAGTATTTGTTGTTCGTAGCTGTTCCTACTCTCCTGGACAAAGTGCTCCCTCGAGCAGCTAGAATCTCCTGTGACTGGTCCTGGCACCACCCAGCCATGGCAGCCTCTTCTTACCAGCAATGAAAGTGAGCAGTGAAAGCTTTAAAAAATAATTGAAATAAGATGCAAAGTATAGTTAAATGCAGGGAAAAATTGGATAAGGAAAAAGAAAGAATAAGTTTAATTGTTATCATACACACACAATTACTTTACTGCTACAAATACCACTTTCCTGACTGCAGATATCCATATTGTTCACAGAAACAGTGGGCCCAGCAAACAGTAACCAAACAGGATAAAAATCATTATCAATCAGGTCATTAACCTCATTGCCTCATGACATGATATAATAGTCTTCCAGAAAAGAAATAAAATATGAATAGACTTTTTTTTGGCAAGTAAATAATTTGAGAGAGATCAATTACATTTTCCAAACTCTCTTTGTGGGGACTGTTAATGCCTTTGATGTGGCTCTTTTCATTACATTTCCTTCCAGAGGTATTTAAAGCATGAATACCACAGAATCTGTTCAGGAAATATTTTTATTAAATAGATTTGCTTTGACTGAGTTCATAGTCTTTTTCTGTTCACTTTTTCTAGGTGTACTAATAGCAAAATTTAATAGGAAAAATCTTTTTGCGTCACTTACCTTGAACATCAGTTCAAACTATCCACAGACAGTGCCTGTTTTAAATTACAAGATTTTGCTCAGGAAATTTGGTTATAAATGATTCTATTCACCCAATACTGCTACCCAAACAGCTGAAGGAACATCCTGCCCATATGTAACTGCAGTAGCAAGTGTGGAAAAGTCACTGTGGGGGGAGAAGGTGGTGACTTGGGGACAGGAGCAAGTACAGATGGAGGCAAAGGCAGGCTGAGCAGGGAAGCTGAGTAAGGATTAGGGTCTCGCACCAAGAAGGCTGTCCACCAGCAAGACTTCCAAGTTGTGAATCTGATTCTTGTTCTGTCAAGATTCAGCCACCATCAGGTATCAATTCTTCACAAAGTCCCTGTAAGTCGCATTCATGGTGGAGAAAGAGGAGATAAGTTGCCCACTTCGAATACAAATCTACACATAGACAGGCACTCAAAGGCATGTGGTGCAGCAGAGAAAGTGGTTCTAAATGGTGGAAACACACAGTGAAGGTGGAAATATCTATATAGAGGCATTATTGTAAAAATGGTGAGGATCAGGCTCAACATGATCAAGACTTATTCTAGTGGGAAAACACACATTATGGGTATGAGAAAATACACATTCCCTATTTGTAAACCTAAGCTGGACCCCCCCATCGCAGCCAGTGCATGCATAGCTGAATTTAGGACAGATTGACCCAGATGTGCTAGTTGCTTTTTCCTCCAGCTGAAATGGTGGTTCAGTTACCTCCCACTTCACTCCTATAATTTGAAACCAATTTGTAGTGATTCCAAATTATTATGGCAAATTTCCCAGCTGGCAGCTTCAATAATAAACAGAATAAGTTATTTTATTTACCTCACTCAGTTTTAGATTTTTCATAGGTACTTAAATCTGAATTTGACAGCTGTCTCTACACATGCCGAGTTTGAAGGAATGGAAGTGACAGGTGGCAGTAGCAGTAATTCCTGCTTCCATCATGTTCCCTGCAACTCTGGGTAGTTTTGATTAATGCTCATGCTTATCATTTCCTATTCAAGATCACTCATATATCAGAGCAACCTGATTGTTAGAATGAGTAAACAACCATTTCCTTCACCATACGGATCATGTGTAGACACCTCTAAATGCAGGAATAGGTAAAATAAGTCATTTTATGACAAGGACATTGGATTCTTCATGAGTTTTATGTTCACCGGTTGTCCCACTCATGATATTTAGTCTTCCACAGGGGCAATTCCCAGAAGTAAGATCATCGAAAGGGGATATCCTGTAATAAAAACTCTGAGAAGATACACATTTTCCCTCCCTCACATCCTGATTATGGAGTATATCACTGGCAAAATTATTCTTTCATCTGCAATGGCTGCCGTAATTGGAAGCGGGCTGTATGATCCATAAATAAAATGCTGCAATAATTCAGTATTTAAAAGCATGTTGTTATATGACATGTACAGGAAGAGACAGGAAAACCCACCAAAATTCAGTGGATAACTATCTGGATCTAGTGATTTTAAAAAATTACTTTTTAGCAAAGAATATGGTTTTCCTCAGCTACACACTTCATGTCTCTGTTTCTCAGATGTAATTATTGCAAGATTTTGACACAGTGTTTGAAGGAACTAATGCACTAAAAATTCTTCAGTGGAAGAATTTAGTAACTAGAAAGCTTTCAACTAGTTGGTAATCCCTATTATGTTCTGAAGACTGCCATGTTTTGATCTAACATCTACCTCCAGAAATAAAAATCCCTTTAGCTAGAGAATTTTGAAGAGCAACAAGTTTAAGAGTGGGTATAGCCAACTACTTTCATTTTAGCAAAATTTCTTATTTAGCAAGGAATATCCCAAATTACTGCATTATTGCAAAAGAGAAAAAAAGGATTCACTGTCATGACACTAACACCACAAGCTCATTGTGGTTTTACTGGTGTCACTTTATATTATTATATTATTTTTATATTATATTATATTTATATTATATGTCACAGTTTTATATTATTCATCTTGGCTGATACTAATTCCTTTTTCTTTTAAAAAGTGATACATTCTACCTAAAAGAAAATGTATTAGAGCAGGTAGCTACCTTTATCAAATTCTGCCCATGATCCTCTAAGAAGAGTTTCTTTGTAAAAACAGTTTTATGAGCTGCTCATGTAATTTTCTTCTCTTCAGAAATGTGTGTAGTTACACAGCAAAACATGCCCATTTTGTCCTGAGCTTTTATCTTTGAGAGAGCGTTTCAATATTCTGGTCCTAAAGGCTTTGTTCATGAATGAATTTGAGGATTAATCCACTGGCTGAATTGCCTAAATTTCTGATGCAAAAATTTCTTGCATAAACCTAGTGATGCATAACAGAATAAAATCAATTGGATTCTATTAGCTCATCATCTAGGCTTTGTACAATGTTCATCTATATTGAGTCTGTACTATAGGAACCTACTGTCACCAAGAACAAAGCTGGGAAGACAGTCCTCAAAGGGTGACAGTAAGTGGCAGCTGAAATGGAAGGATCAAGGCAATTAGTGCTGCTGAGGTTATTTGTGTGGCTGTGCTGCCTGTGGTACAACTGAGAAAGGCAGACTTTTTCAGACTCCATCACCTTGCAGAAGCTTGCTAGAACTAATCATAAATCAGGTATCCACTAGCACATAAAATACAGTTTACTTCTTGGTTGTTTTAACACAAAACGTGTTTTCCTCCACATCTGGATGCCAAGCTGAAGTTTCTGTGGAAAGAAAACTGAAACATAATTTTATGTACATATATATATCTGTATACATGTGTATCAGCCAGCATAAGAGACTAAACACAATTCTCCTCTGGGAATAGGATGAATGAAAACAAGTTTTGTGATAGATAAGAGTGTTACCTGAGAAAATAGAATCAGAACACTGCTTTCCACTAATAACTAAAGGAATCTCTTCACAGGTTGCCTGGAACTTCCCTAAATTAGATTTTGGTGCCTCGTTCCCACACACAGGCTCAACAGTGATCAATTTACAATCCTAAAATCAATAGCTACTTATATAAATAGTGCAAAAGGTCCCATGACAGCTGGAGCTGGGCTGCAGGCATGCTCATTGTGCATGAAAAACTGAGCAGAACAAAGACAGAGAAAGGAAATCAGGAGTGGCTTGTGTGGTCTTCATCTTGCTGTACTAACTAATTTCTTGCATTCAAAGAGATTGTACTGCTATTCTTATTTTCCAACATGTCATAATAATGTCAGTTAAACAAAACATTACTAAGGTAATGTTGGTCTCTCTGTATTATGATATATGGTCATAAACTGAAAGCACAATACATGTCCATGACAACCACAAGAAGTGAGATTCTTGAATCCAGCTGAGCAGCTGAAAAGGTGACATTTTAATATTGATGGTAGAATCAATTTAGAATTGAATGTGGAAATAAACACAGGGCTGCAAATGAAAAATGTAATTAGAACACGCCCTAAGTTAGGAATCAAAGTTACACGCTGTCATAAATAGAGTTTTCTTTCATCATGTCATTATAAACTCCAACCATCTGTTCCTTGATGGGGATGGGAATGCTCCAGCATTACCAAGGAGTTATTCATGAGAGCAAATGGGCTGAAACAGGGGCTGAGGAGAGGAGGGTTTCTACTTGGGTTATGGATTAGTAAAGAGAGTTTGCAGAGGATGTGTGCATGTAAGGGAAAGAGAAGGAATGGGCACAGTTAGGAGAGCACAAACTGAGCACATATCGGTTTTCACCTTTAGGGCAAGGATGTGCAAACTAGAAAATTCCCTTTGCAACTGAGATGACAATTTTCAGATTCAAAAAAGAACACAGAGGAGGAGGAGAGGAGCATCTCATGTTTGGGGGAAAACTGGCACAATTCGATGCAGAAACAGGATTTTTCTGTGCTATTTCTGAGTCAATCAGAGAGGTATCAGACTGGATTTAAGAATGTAAATAAGACAAGGCAGATATGCAAGGCATTACTCCTGCTTTGAGATACCCTGAGGATGTTAGGATGGCAGGAAAACCTTCCTACCAGCAGTTACATGGTGGCACAAAGAGAGGCTGGAGCATGATGAGCCTCAACTGCTCAGGAAAGATATGATGCACCTCAGTGAGTGCATTATACAAATAAATTGGTATTTGATGTTTTTGCAATGAAAATGTAAAAACTTAGCGAGTGGAACATTATTAACTGCCTAAAAGATGTCTGTTGGTGTGTTTTAGTGTGCAGAAGATTCAACAGCTGTCCTCAATCCCTCCTCATTGCCTTCTTTTTCTAGTGGCAAATTCGATCTGCTCTGTGGCACCGCAGTTGCCATATGCTCCATGGCCTATCCTTTCATGCCAGTGCATCCTTTGAGACAACAGCAGGACGCCCACAAGGAGCCCATGAACTCAGGATACCCTTCCTGTGCCCCCGACAGCCTTTTGCTGAGCCTGTGCAAAGGCAGGGACACAGCTGGCTCACCTTTAGCACAGCAGAGCAATATATGAAATTGTGTGCTAATAAATAATGTTCACAGGCACTTAAAAACTAACATGAGTATTAAGCTGCACTTTCAATTGCCGGGCTCACTTTCTGTATCACCTCTCCCAGCTCGAGAGATTTATTTGCAATTCTTGCTCTCATAGCCACCATTTCTGAAGCCAGTTCATTCCACAAACTGGATTTATGCCGCTCCTCATTAAGCTGATTTTTATTCCTTCCTCAGATTTCTCTTTTGGTAGCCTGTTTCTGACCATCCACCCTGCCTCTGCCATCACACTCCAGAGGTATTCAAAACAAGTTGATTTTAAACATTTAGGCAGGGACCATGCCTAGAATGTTTTCAAACTGTCTCTCTCTCCCTGCGCTGGTGATTCCATATCTTTTGTTTTACTCTTTTAATTGATATTATTTAAGAAGTGCTTTCTATTCAGTGTAACTTAAGAAAATGTAAAGTAATTGCAGACTATAATTTAGCTTACCTTTAGGCATTTCACCTTATCCCAATGCCTCTTGACCTCTGATGCTGAAGATGATTTGAGTTAATTTACAGTTTCTTTGCTGTGAGGCAGCCTGGAGAGCTCACCCAGTCAGATTTAATGTTTTCAGCACTGGAAGAAATGACCTCTAGGTGACAATAACCATTTGAACCACTCTTGGTAGAGCTGTGTGAACTTGATTGTTAACACCAGCTAGCATCTTGCAGCGTTTAATGACTTGGTAAAGCAGAGGAGTAATATCAGGCTGGCACCTTGCAAAAACAGGTGGGAAGCAGTACCTTATCTGGATATAGTGCCCACTGTTTAAGGGCCTGAAAATCTAAGCAAAGAAAATTAGAACTCAAACTCCCTGGTGATATTACTTGCATTTCTGAGGTGTAATGAAAACTGTAAAAAGCACAACAATAACAGATTATCTTCTGATAACAATCCTGCATTTCTGATGCAGTGAATGCTGGAGGAAGCTGCTGCAATAACGAAGACGGAAGGACATATTCTACTGATTTAATTAAAATTTAACAAAAGAGATCAATACCAATGCAAGCACAATAGCTTCTGAAGGAAAAATCCTGTATTTATCATTTATGAAAAAAGAGAGACACAAGGAAAAAAATTATGTATTAAATTTAAAAATTAATTTACTTTATTTTAAAAAATTAAAAAAGGATTATAAGAGTGGCTAGCTGGTCTTATTGCAAATTAAAAAGTGGTATTAAATAATTTCTACTTTTATTTATAAAACTCTCTGAGCAGCTGCATTATTTATATGCTGTACTACTGCAGAATGTTACCCAGCCATTTTGCTCAGATGAAAATAAAACCCATGCTACACTCTTGTATCCCAAATCTGAACACTGACAGCTGTCTAACAGTCCTAGCAAATTTTTTGGCATGTTCATGTAATAAAGAGCATCTCTGACAACTGCAGCTAGAAAAAGATGTGCTCCCATAAAAAATATTCTCTCAACATCTGCATTTCTCTCCAGTGCTTCTTCAGCCAAGAAGTCTTATGTGGTGTTTCAGTCACATTGTTGCTCCCCAGGCTGTGAATCACCATAAATTGCTGATATTCAAGACTAAACAGGCATTGAGGAAGGACATAAGAAGGAAAAAAAAAAAGCTTTTGTTTGCACAGTGGTAGCAGGGGCCTCCCTGCGGTATTCTGATAAACACAGGATACTTCGACATTGTGGTGCCTTCAGTCATTCAATTTTTACTGCATCATTTTATATATTGAGGTTCTTTAAAAATGCCACAAATGATGTTTTTTTTCTTTCTGCACATGAGGGTTTGGGGTAATTTTACTTAATTCAACAGTTAAACAACTGTTTCCTCAATCTCCAGCTAGAAGTCCCCCTGCATAGTCCATCCTCTCCCCTGCAGGGATGGGCAGTTCCATATATTATTGTGGGGACTTTTGATGTCACATCCTGATATGGCCTTATGGAAAGAAAATTATTCTCCATAGTTTGTTTTGTGACTTTCTGGATTTAGTAGTGGTTTTTTGCACTAGAAAGCTGGTTCTGTAGTTCAGAAAAGGTTAAAGCCAAGGAGGTTTTTGCAGGTATTTCTCCACATTTTCAACAGGTCTGAGTTATTTCAGTTTGATATTTGGGGGAAATTCTGTAGACAGCTAGAGGTGGCACAGTCTTACAGATGAGTAAGTTAGCCTGGAGATGAATAGGAGGAAATGTATGGAGCAGTCAAGTTACACCCTAACCCACAGGCAGATCATCTTCACAAAAGGCATTTTTACAACCAGAACAGATGTTATTCAGCCAGACCTGAGAGATGAGAATAGTAGGGACAGAATGAGGCACTCATGCTTATTTTGGATATACATTTTAACTCAGGGGAACATTGTCACTCATCCTGCCTTTCTGTGAATGGCAGGTGAGAAACTTGCTCCAGTTAATTCATAAAGTCCTGGACAATTTCCCCTATAGCAGCCTCAACTAGATCTCCCAAGTCATTGAGTTTACAGCTGCTCTGAAAGCCTCAGTCACTCTGTTACCCAGGGAAACTACTGTGTTAAGAAGTTTTGGTGATCTTGGTCAACACAGGCATGACTCTGACCTTACTGTATGAGGCAGTCCAGAAAAAAACACCATGGAGTGCACTTGTAGGGTGAGGCACAAGTGAATCAGTAATACCAAGTACTAACATGGATGTCGCTACCTAGGAACATAAGGGACTCAAATTGTTCTAGGGAAGGATAACTGTCCTTCAGAAGACCATCTGTTAGAATTGGAAGACTAAGAAGATTTTGAGCACAGAAACCCTTCAGTTTGGGTTCTGAAGTGGCCCTTTCTGTCCGTCATTGTTTTGGAAACTAGTGTACCTGAAAACCTGTTTGATTTTTGCAATTTTACCTGCTGGGCTAATACAGATGTAGTATTACCTTTACCTCCCTCAAATAAGCCGAGCTTTTTTCCAGGACTCAGAATTCTATCTTATACAACATGCAGAAGTGAGTTTGCATTTGAATGAAGTCATGTGGCTTTTTTACACAACAGCCACACTGGTACAAGCAGGATGCTGCTGTTTCGATTAGTCCTCTCTTAACACAGCAATGTGGCACATATCAAGGGGGAGAGCTGTCCTGGCCAACAGCCACACTAAGCTCTTTTTCCAGATCAAGTTTTCATCAGCTCACTGGGTCCACAAAGCTGTTGAAAGACCCTGCTGAAATGACAGGGATTCAATTAAAGCTGTGACATACACTACTGAAAGGTGGTTGTTTTTTTGTTTGTGTTTGTTTTTTGTTTTGGTTTGTTTTTTTCCCTGAGTGCTTGATTCCCCTGCTTTGAGATAAAAGGTTTGTGTTTCTAAGGACAGATATAGAAGAGCTTTTAACAGGAGGAGCACAGTGAGTGTGTGCATCACCACCAATCTGTTCCATGGCTCCCCTGGGGTGGTTGCAATGGCAGCACCAAAGGAGACAAGAATGAGAAGAGAGAAAGGCAGGCTTAGACCACCTGGGGAAAGGAAGCTATCTAGAGAGTAAAAAAAGCTAATGGGAAAAAGCACTGACATAATTCCCTGAAAGTGTATTTTTATTTATGACATTGCTTAACAAACACAGTACCATTTATAGAATTAATTTAATTGACTGTTTTACTTAAAAAGAGTAGTGGACATTAATTACAAATGGTAAATGACAGGGAGTTTATTTGGGGCTTTAAAGTAATTCCTAAGAGCTGAGATTTATGTGTAGAAATGGGGAGTCAGCTCAGACACTCGCATATGTCACTGTAGGGCTGAAACAGCATTATCATGCTCAACGGCTGCACAGGTCACAAAGCAAAGAATAATTTAGATGCACATTAAAGGTTACTCAAGCAAAGGGCTTTACACACTTCAGCAGGATCAGCAGATTTAATTGGATTAGCCAAAAAATTGAGTGAACAGATTATATACAATCCCTCAGCAATGCTGTATTTCAAGTTTCATGACTGCTTACATAATATGGGAGACACATTAATTATAAGAGTGTGAGTCAGCTTCTCCTCTCAGCAAAAGGAGTATGTTGGGGTGTAGAAGGGTTGTGGGGGTAGAAGGGTAGAAGGGTTTGTGCCCCTGTGATGTATTTTAAGATCTCTACCAGGAAATATTGCTGAGGACTACCAGTGATTTTAAAAGGAAAGAGAGAGGTGAAAATGGAGGGAAAGAAAGATCCTAAATACCTTAATAGCAGACAAGCTGAGAGCCTGCTTTCCTTGTGATGGCTGAGACTGTTAATGGGGGACCTGTGCTGGGTGACTGCCCCAGGCTTTAGTGGATGGATGTTCACAGTTCTCTGGGACACTTACAGAAAAGCCAGCACAAAACTGATTAATGAGATTTTAGTGAACATTGCTTTATATCAAATTTATTTTCATAGAGTTTCCATTATAATTATCTTCATGTGAAAATGGGCAACTGAGCTACTGGGAAACAGTTTGGAGGCATTTTATGCTTGAGCTGACCATGGTATCAACCAAGAGTCAGAAAAAATGGAAGGGATGATCAATGCCCTGCCTGTTTTCACACTCAGTATTAAAGGCAGGGACACATGATGGGACATATGACAGGACACCAGTCCAAATATACCACTGATTATGTTTTCCTGCAAGATTTTTTTGTAATCCTCTAATAGGATTATCAGAGGCTTTTCTGGTAGCTTACAAAGGATACGCTCTTCATGACATGTTCAGTGACATTTCCCCTTGGCTAATTAGCAGCAAGTTTTAATTCTTGCCATAGTATGCAGCCAAGATACTCTGTGAAAATGAGCTGATTTTCGTCTTACTTCATATCAAGCATTATTCTTTATCTGAACTCTAGCTGAAGAACTGCAGGCCAAGTTCTCGCTTAGGACAGGTTAAATAAAAACTAAAAAACCCAGTGAAGAGCCAATTAGATAGACTTGTAGGACATTTTTGCTATGGTATTGTTAAGGATGCGATCCTCAAAGATCCTAAGCATCTGTGTGCAGCTCTCACTAAAATCTTGAAAGCTGCAAGTCATGGCTTTGCCATGGGACCCACTGGAGTTGGCAAAAAACCCATGGTCAGGGACCTGCTCTTTCTTGCAGGAAATAGGAGGCCTTTTGCTTTCTGAAGTCTCCCTTATGTTTAAATTCTTGCTTTCAAGCATTAACTCAGTATGTCACTTATCTATGGATCTATGAATAAATATTGTGTGAGACTGTGTTCCTATTGTCAAAGCCCTGTAAGGTCTCAAGCTTGTTAGAAGAGCTCTGCAGTAAGTAATATCATACATTTAGGGTAGGGGAGGGGAAAAGAAAAATGACAAAAAGTCTCCCAAATCTAGATAATCTCACCAACTAAATCAGGCACATTGGAAACAGAGCTGCTGGATTTTATGTGAGGCTCCAGCTTTTCCAGGGACATCAAAATTACATTGTCTTCATTTCTGGCTCCCTGTCTCTGCCCCTTTTCCACCTCGCTTGTCACTTCTATCCCACAACTAGTAGGTTGCTCTTCATTTTTACATCAGTATCTTCACCTCTTATATTAACTTACTCCCAGTGTAACTTTTCCACTCATTATTTCTTCCTCTTTTCCTTCTCCTGTCTTGTCTCAGTACATTTCTGTGTTTCTTGAGGAAACTGTGCCCTTTTCCTCAGACTAAAACACCTCCAGGGTTCTTTTCCTGATGTTTCTCTCACGTATCACTCAACCTCTTTTCTTTCTCAGTGATGCTGCTTCAGGAAGAAAGGTAATAATGAGATTAAGACACGAAGAAAAAAGTGAAGAAGAGCACAAGACCACAAGGGCTTGAGCAGCTGTGTGCATCCACCTCATTTTTCCAGTCAGGTCCTATGAAAATGGTACCATCAGTCCCTTTGCCATCTGCTGGGAAAGCCTTGTTCCCTTCCATGAGGCAGGAAAAGTGCTGTGAAACAGTGGCATGGTCAGACTCACCCTGTCAAAGGTTAAACCTCCCCTATATGCTGCTATCTGCATGAGAATAAGATTGTGGGTTAAGGCAAATAAACATATTCTTCCTCACACAGCTTTTCTGTTTCGATCATGTCATAGGATGCTAATTTGAGTAACTGAGTACAAGGATAATTAGCAATCATGTCAGTGAAAGCACATTTATTCAAATTAAGTCAAACATGAGTAATACGTGAGTTTTTTTGGTTTTTTAGCCAACAGAGAGAAGCATTTAGCTCTCCGAAAGAGAAAAACAAGTTCTAGAGGCTATTCCTTCTTTTCATGTTAAGAAGGCCCTAGCTTTCACACATAATATTTTAACATGATTCAGTATTGAATATATTCAGCAAAATTTCCTCATTTTGCTGCCCAGCCATGGAAGAGAATGTTTTGATCTAAGTGTTCTCCTTTCTTTTTCCTCCCACTCACCCTGTGGGTGGGAAGTGTGCCCTTCACACCAGGAGTGAGGAGCCCCAGCACAGCTTGTTGCAGGCAATAGACACTGTTCAGTTTACAGCCATTTGGTTTGCTGCACATGGAGGTTGCTTGGGTTGATGTACAACCCTTCATGCGAATTTTCTGGTAATGCTACAGCTTCTTAATAGTGAAATCCTTGCACATGAACTCCTGTGAGACTCTTGCAAGTAATTTTTGCCTGCATATTTTCCCTGCTTCTCTGGCAAAACAGTGTGGTGAACATAGGCAGTGAGGTATCGTGGCTGAATGCCAAAGGGGGGTGATGGATGAACTTCAGGTAGGGTCCTTGCCAATCAGCCTTCAGTTTGCTATGGGACATTGTCATGGTGATCTCCCTCTTCCCAACTGAGACCTTTGTACCTGGCTTTTGTACAGACCACCTCCATCCAGGTGTGTAGCCTGGGTTTGCTGTGCTGTGCTGGCCCACAGTGTCTGCATGGACCAGCAGGCTGTACTGGGGGCTGCACGGCGTGGTTTGGAGGCCTCACATGTGGCAAGAAACCCTGGTGCCTGGGTGCACTTCCCAAGGCTGGGTGCACACAGCAGTCAGTGAAAACTTTGCACGAGTCTGCACTCCATTGAAGGTTTCTCTTCTGCTTTCTTAATACCCTGCTCTGTCAGACCCATCTGTTTTGCTGAGGGCTTGGGGGAGACAGGGCTTTCCAGGGCTCTGGCCAGGCTCTTGCTGCTTTCTGCATGCCCAGAATGAAGGGCGTGAGACCCAGCTTCTCTGTGCCTCTCAAGAGCAGCTGGGACTAAAGACACAACTTTCACCTTCCCATCTGCCTTCCGATTCTGAACTCTGCTTTGAAAGCCACCTCCTGCCCCATGGGGATCCTTCCTGAGGCACTGGAACAGGCTGGGGCTGGGATGGGCTGCCCTGAAGTTTCACCCAGCTTTGAGGCAGAAACAAGACTGGCACCTTCTTCACTTAATGTAACCAATCTTTTTTATGCATGTACCAAGCATTGCCCCAGGAAACAAACCAAACAACATATTAGTTAAATTGAAAGATCATATAACAAGTAAATCAGAGTTTAGTGAGTCCTATCCATTTATTCCTTTATAATGTGTAATATTCCCTTATAATGCATAGTATAATAATATAATAAAATGAAGCCAACACATTAAACCAATCCTCTCTTACACAATGCTTCCAAGCAGAGGTTTTTCCAGAAAGTGGTACCCACACAGTTTGTGACGAAAACCCACGTGTGCCAATGGTGCTGGTGATGGAAGTGGGGATGTAAGCCAGTGGGGATGGTGTTCAGTATTGCTCTGATTTGGATAAAGGACAGCTACAACTTCTCTATCAGGACTGCCTCTGCCTGCCGCTCCCTCACTGGGCTCAGTTTACCTTGAGGGAACAAACACTGGCTTTGCAGATCTTGGGGAGCTTCAGGGTCTTTTCCATGACTTCTCTTACAGGGTAACTGAGTCAAACTCTGTTCTGCCTAGCCCTATTAACTGCTTTAAGAGAGATCCACATCTTCAAAAGAAACCCATAAAACATGCAAACAGACATATATTATTTAAAGACAGCTGCTGCAGTAATGACTACGTGCAAAGCATAACAGAGCCACAAACCCTAAGCACCACATCCTCATGGAAGTCTCTGTGGATGTAACCCTAAGACCCCATTAACATAATGGGACTAAGTAGATCCAATGGTTTTATCACTTTGCAGTCCAAAACTCAGTTTCCCCCTTACTTCCTTCTGTTCAGTCCAGCCCTGAGAATTTTGCCACTGACAACCAGATTGGCTTATAGTATTTGGATCAACAAATTATTCCTGGACCTTGAGAAAACTGTTATCACATGCACTGAGTCCCAGACAGCTGACAATGACAGGTTTTGGATAGATTTGGCCTAACAATGGAAAAACACAGTATCAGTGATGGCTTGCACTAATTAAATCTACCTCCCTAGAATTAGGCCATATGTGATATCGATTCATTCAGGCACAGGACTTCCCACTGCGGATGTAATGATAATGCAGAGGCAGCCAGCTGAGTGTCTCTCAGCAGCATATCAGAGCAAAATACACAGCAGACACACACCACCAGAAGACAGAAGATTATCAAAAAAATGCACTAGTCAAAGCACTAGAAGTGCCACTTACATGAATCCTGATGGAAGCTCCAAAAGGGAGCTCTCTGTGTGCTGCATTAAAAAAGCAAAAATCTGTTCAGCTTTCCACCCCCAAGGCACTGCTGTATAGGTAATTGCTCACTGAAAACCAGTGACTATTTCTGTTGCATTTTCTGGATGAAATTGAAGACCAAGCAGTCACTCAAGTGACCAGGAGAAGGGCTGATCCTTGTAGGGGTCTTGGGAGAGACAGTTTCTTGCATGACCATGTACAAGCTGAAGTACAGTGCCAGTGGCCCCAAGCACTGGCATTTATCACCTTGTCTGGCACAAGGCATCACTTCTCACTATGAAATCACAAAAATTACATGGTCTCTGGTAACTGAGCACTGAGAAAAGCTCATTGACCTTTAGAGGTTTGGATTCACTCCAGTTTGCACTGCAGTGGTGAGGGAGGATGTTGCAAGGACACTCCCCCATGTGCTGCTCCACCGAATTGAGTTGCACTGAGGTAGAAGATCTAGACTGCAGCAAATGCTGGCATTAAACCTATGTTTCTCATCCCATTCCAGGGCAAAAGTTGAGATGCGTAATTTTGAGTGATATCAGAATGAATCACGTCAGTATTTACAGAATCAGAGTACTTTGTTTTGGCACATATTTTCCCTAAGTTCATTTGATGTTTTCCACTGCTTCATGGGAATTTCAGCTCAGGGTTGATGATTACCTGATTGATCTCTGTGGGCAAGAGGGTGGAACAAATTCAGGGCAGTGTGACTTCCAAACATGCTGTGTAACATGTCCAAAAGGTTGTTCGATGTGACATGCCATTTTCTACAAACCCTGTCCCATGAGAGGAAAGAAAAGGAAAAAGAAGACAGGAGTTCCTGAACCCTGCAAACTCAAGACAAGTCAGGGTAGTTCACGGAACACTGTGAATTGCTTCAAATCTGTAAAAATAAATAAAAAAAAAATCCCCAGGAAAACACTGGGATTATTCTAAAAGTTATTTTTCTTTTAGATGCCTTTCTAATTGAAATTTTCTGGTCAACTCTGATTTTGAATTTAAAAAAAAAAGTATAATAAGACATCTAATTATTTGAAATCTTTACAGATTTACTAACTTGGACTTTCAAATAGGGGAGGAAAATTTTTCCAACAACAGAAACATATGTAAATTTAAGCCTATTTTCAAGTTAATAATTTTATATTTGAATAAAAACATCAACTCTGTTGCTCCCTTAGACAAAACATCATCTTCCCTCTTAGGATCAGATGAATGTGCAGAATTGAATATACAGATGTGAGATGCCAATGCATCACTAAATCACTAAATTTCCAGTAGTGCCTTAAACAGTAAGGATTTAGTCGTCAGTGAAAAACAGCAAAAATCCCTTGCTTTTGTTCAGATTTATTGAAACAAGCAGGAAACCCAAGGAACTGTTGTGAGATCCACTTTCTCCCCATAAGGCATACCGTAAGAGGGACTGCACAACACTCCAGAGCTTGAAGAGCATTCAGAGAAAAAAATGGCTTCAAAGCTATCAGGCTATAGATTTTCTGCTCTCCATCACTTGATAAAAGGGTCATTTCAAAATAAATAACTCAAATAAGTTCTGTTGCAGAGACATCCACAGGCACAAAGGAGGTTTCAAGAGGGCTTCCTCAAGGGGTTCTGACCCTGAGCTCATTCCCTTGATCCCAGTGAAGGTGGAAGGTGGTTATTCACATATGACATTCATAGAAATTCCCATTTGTATGGGTCAAGTGCAAAATAACAGGCAGTGGAAGGATTTAGGAGAATTTATTTTCAAAGTCGAGAATACTTCTGGGCAAAAATCTGCACCAGACCTAGAAAAAGACACACCCCGTTTGTCTTACGACTTTTATTGTCCCTACCCCACCGTGCTGTGGGAGCCTTCAGACATATCTGCAAGAACTTATCTCCTCTCATATCTGGGAGCTCAGTTTCTCTGGAATGCAGGAGGAGAAAACATGTAAAACTGTCTCTGGGAAAGATGCCATGTTTCAGGCAGGAAAGCTTTCTTAGGTGAAAACCCCTTATCTCCTCATAGTAAAATCTTCTGGAAGATTTGAGCAGCTTAGTTTGCATGGCCTCTAAGAGGTGAACTGAACAGATAGAACCTCTCCCTTTGAACACAAATAGGAGCCCTGAGATGGGTTTGAGCACGTTAGATTTGTGGCAGAACACTCACTACCCACCAGCTCCTCAAATCAAAGCATTCTCTGAGCCTGATTTTAGTTTGCCATAGGCCATGAGGCTGTCATAGTGCTGGCCATGGCAAACAGCCTTACACTAGTCGTGTGGGATAAGACCTTTGGGCAGCACTACCTTACACACAGCTGAAGATGCAGCTTCCATCCATCCTCCTCTTTTTGCTCTGAATGCAAAAAAATCACCGCAGATTTGAATCTTGAGTTGAAATTTGTCTTTCCTTAGCCATTTGAAATATTTTAATCTATTCCTTTCCAACAGCCAGATACAGCTAGAATTACCACTAACGTGTTACAATACATTAGGCTTTATGACTCAGTGTCTGACACTGTTCATATCACATAGGTCTTCATTTATGTACATTCTGGTTTTTCAATTCCCAAACCTCAAATTTACTAGCAAAGAAAAGCTGGCAGAGCTGATATAAGGAGCAGTGTTTAAAATACATTTTTCAGCCAAAATGAATCTGTGATGTAAAGTGCCTTTCTTGGGGTTTCATAAAAAAAGTCATATCAAAAAGCTTTTTTTTTTTTTTTGCAGGAGTTGTGCAATTACTCTGCTCATATATATGTACACAAATGTATATGTGTATCAAACAAGTCCTGAGGATTCATCTATCAGGCAGAAATAAAATTTACTTTAATCAAATGTATAGTTTTCTGAAGCTACAGATCATTCCAGTGGCCAGAAAACTAAGGTAAAATAAAATGGAGACCCACATTTCACTAAAGGATTTTTGATTTCAGGTGTCTAGCCTTAGGTATCTGTGGCTTTACTTCCAAATGTGCTGCAATCCAGGACTTCCCATGGACTTACCCATACTTTAACAGCCATGAAACTGTGGTACCAGCTGACATCTACAGCTATCCCATCTCACCAGACACAAAGCAACCTGCATGAGATCGTGCAGGGTTTTGCAAAAAACCCTCAAAACTTACCCAATTCATGTTGTCTCAGTCTCTGTGCAGTTTCATCACTGTTGCCAGGATGCAGCACACAGCAGTGCTCTGGAAGAAGGATATTGTACCTTTGAGCAATAGGCACATGTGGGAAAAATTGCCACAGGCCTTGAAAATCAGCTGGGAAGGCAATTTATGGGATGACCCAAAATGTACAAGGAGACAGAGACTGTGTCTTTGTGCAGGTGGAGAGAAGAAACTTTCATGGCTGACCACTATTTAGAAACCTTGACCAGTGATAAGCCATTACTGGGGCCTGGTTTTGAATGAAATTTCCTTACCTTTCCTATCTATATAACTAAGTCATCACAAAAAAGGGATTTCAGTGCATGATGAAATACAACTGAGATGCCATCAGTCTTTTAATACTTGAGTTTATGTAAACTTTTTCTAAGCTTCAGACATGACTGAGAGTAAAGATATTTATCTATACAGTAACCTTTTGGTTTATAAATGTCAAGGAAAGTCATCACTCCACGATATGCAGAAAATCGTTATTACTTTTTTAAAAAATTAAATAAATTGGTCCCTTCAGTGCTGCACTTTTTTTTCTAATTATCCCTAAGGGGATCTTACCATGGCAACAGAGCAGCTGATCTCACACCATTTGCCTGAGTACCCTTTCCTGTTTGCTGCCCCTAGTACACATATCACCTCCTTTCCCTGCTTTCTGTGGCCACTCAGCCCCATAAAGTCGATGTGTGCCATTCAGCCCTTCCAAAGGACACTGCCAGATCTCCACCCAACAGGGTTCTATCTTACCCACCTCGCACTTCACCCAAATTGTGCACTGAAGCCTCCAGTGGGGGGCATGGGGCTCTAATTCTGCAGCACATCAGACCAGACAGTAACTAAGTCCTTTCAGTCTTAAAGCCTATGGCCCAATACAGTGATATCCATAGGGAGAAGATAACTGGACATGAGAATGTCATGTACATTTGAGTACTCAAAGCTGCTGCTGCAGCACCAGGCAAAGCCGGGCTGATGCAGGCTGAACCTGTAGCACCTGACTAGTCCTCTCAGCACTCATGAATGAAGACAGACACTGTGCACTGAGCTGGAGAGTCTTAGTCATAGCAGAAAGCAAAACAGCCTCATTTTCTGGGAAAAGGATGTTAAAAGGAATCACACTGGCTGTGCAGAATTTTTCATCCAATTTTGCAGAGAAATGATACCACTGCAGTATTCACAGGTACTGGGTGCAGAGGAATTAATTAAAGACAAAATAGCAACTGTGTGTTGGTCTTTAACAGCATGCAAAACTCCTCCCTTTTCACTGGGTTTTTACAGCACTGAGTTCTGCCTCTTCCTGTGAAGGTTTTCAGCTTTGACTGTGGTTCACTAAGCATTGGTAGCTCTTCCTTTGGTAACACTTGGGCCAAATGTCCTACCTGTGTTCAGTTACTTTAATATCAGGTAAGGGACTGGCTATTAAAAATAAAGAAGGCAGATTTACAAAGGTGCTGCCAAGGGCCCAAGTTGGCTGAATGCAAGAGAATACCATGGGTTTTTTTTTCCAAAATATTCCTTGTAGCAGAGACCGACACACAGTGGAACTGGGATGTTTCTTTGCATCACCCCTGTCAACAGATGGCACATCTGTCTTCTCTGTGGGGGCAAAATGTGGTAAAATATGCTGGGAGAAAAAAAGCATTGAGAAAAGAAGGGAGAAATAGGAAAGAGCAGGGAAGTAAAATTTAAGACTGCATGACAAGGAGTGTCTAAGAATCTTACATGCCGTGAGATTTGTTAAGCAATACCAGTTCTGAGAGCAGAGTGGTGTGAAAGTTTAAAGTGCTTTAGGAGGACCTGACAAACTCGCAATTATCCCTGTGGGACTGATGAAATGTGTAGTTTTGCAGCGCGCCTGTGAAGAAGCCCCACCAGGTTAATCCGCCTTTGTTGGTTTTATAGAGTATTCCCCTGTGCCTGTCTGACAGGGCTGATCTACAGCCCTTGACAAATAACTAGAGAAAATAAAAATTGTTATGTTTTTCAGCCTGTGAGTAAATCTTATTTTTTATCTCCCTTATTCAGAAAGAAAATTGGGACACTTGCCCAGCAATGATGATAATGTTTTTATTTGATAGATTATTGTTTTAAATTCCTGTTTCCTGCTGCTAGGAAAAACAAACTCTCATGATATTCAATGATCTCTTCTAGTGATTCACAGTTAAGGCTTTGCCCTGGATTTGTTTGTTTTATAAATCAGACGATGGGCTTAGATCTGCTGCCAGGGCAGAATGGTGCTGCTCAGAAATGGAGGTTGCACCCAGATGCCAGAGGCACGAGGCTTGCTCTTGGAAGGGGTGCTGCAGGCACCTGGGAGTCAAGGTATGGCCACTGGTGATCTCAGGGCTAGTTCTGCTCTCAGAGAAGTCAAAAACACTTGCTCTGAGGGAAGGGATATCTTGTTAAATACTAAAGGATGCAGGGATAATGGTAGGATTTTTCCGGAGGATCTCTATGTGCCTGTGGGCACATAGCTTGTAGCAGTATGCTAGATTACACATGAAAGTTTTATACTGGCTTTGAACCTATTTTGAAAACAATTGGAAGTTCATAAAGTTATTTGAAGCTATTTGTCTCCTCCTTTATAAATATTTAAATATATTTGGTAATTTCAGAAGGAAGAAAGCTCTTATGCAATGTTTGGATGTGTGTGTCTTTAATAATTAATCGCACCCTGAAAGGGATGGTCAACTCAAATGTGACCTGTATTTGTCTAATGTGGGATATATCTGTTTGTGCAATAGTCGTTCAATGAGATAAATTACAAAGAGTGCATTTACAAATAAATTCTAAAAAGACAGAATTAAGAAAGCCTTGCAAAGTTCCTCACATATCTGAGATGTAAAAGACCAATATTCACAGATGCCAACCACGGCATTAGGAACACCAGAGAAAATTAAACAGGACAGTATAAATCATTATATCTATGCTCCCCTGTATTGTACTATTTCCCACCTGAGGGATAGTAAAAAGTATATATGGGAACTTAATGGTGGTGACTGTGTAAAATCAGTCCTTGAAGCCACTAACACTGAGGTTTGACAGAATCACAGGTCTTTGAAATAGGCTATATAAATGTACATATACACTGTAGAGGAACATCAATCCACAAATTCTCTTTAGGCACACCCTCCACAGAGATTGCTGCTGATTTTTATTTTTTTTTTTTAAATTTGTGGTTAGGAAGAGAACATATCATGATTATTTGGCAATCTGCAATTAACAGCTATTTTTTCACTAACCAGGAGGACTTAATGAAGGAAAGGACACTCCTTGCAAGAGGGCAGCAATTTAGCACTCACTCACTCGTCCTGGTATGCTCTCCATTTTGCAATGGGGCTGCTGTGGAGCAAATTGTCTGCACCTGAAGTGCTTTGAAGTTAGAAACCGGTTCTTCAGTCCCATTGGGGCATTGCTGGAGAATTGTGCTCATTTTTTTCTCACCATGGAAGCGATTTCGTGTGAACATTTAAGAAGGTATCTGTGTGAACCAATCCCTTAGATGTTTTGAACCCTCTGCTCAGCCTCTGCAGCAAACACTTTTCTTCCATTCTTTGCACTGCGAGACAGGCTCTAACACAGAGAAACCTCAATCCACCCCCGCAAATAGCTGACTAGGTAAAGTGTGCACTTCTGCAAGCAGCTCACCTGTGTGCTGGCAGGACAAGGACACTTCCACACGGGAGTGTCAGGGAAGGCACCAGAGCAAGTGGCTTTTGGAGGAAATCTCTTCCCCAGCACCTCCAGTGTTCCACCTCCACCGTCTGAGCAATACAAGCCCTGGGAAGGCTGCAATAACACCTTATGCTACATCCTGGTAATGACCCCTGCCGCGGTTAATTGAAAACTGACTCTCCTTCACATGAAAACAATTTAAAACCTGCAGATCACAGCGGTAACAGCACACTGCTATTTAGTGGGATTAGGACAGCAGGAGGAACGTGTCACAC
This sequence comes from Campylorhamphus procurvoides, assembly GCA_013396655.1. Lineage (NCBI taxonomy): Eukaryota > Metazoa > Chordata > Aves > Passeriformes > Dendrocolaptidae > Campylorhamphus > Campylorhamphus procurvoides. Next base: position 1,211,774 of record WBMV01005530.1, on the reverse strand, counting down.
AACTCATGGCTGGTACTGGGGGGAGTGATGCACAGAACTGGAGAGCTCAGAACAGTGATGGGGTGCCTGGAGGCATAACCAAGCTGGAAAGCGAGGCAATAGGGGAGACAGCCTGAGCAGTGATGTGAGGTAAGTGATGCAGACAGATCGAGCCAGCTTCCTACAGGGGCAGGATCTGGGGATAACCCAGCTTGTGGAAATGTGCCATGTGCAGGGTGCCAGGCTATCGAGATGCTCATGAGGCTCTCCACTCCCAGTGCTGCTGGCACCAGCCTTGCCGGGAAGAAAAATGGGGCTCTCAGTGGGGAACTTGCTTTGCATAGCTATGGGGGCGGGATGAACTCCTGGGCACAGGGGCTCACAGAGGTTTGTGCTGCTGCTGACAGGAACTTTAAAAAGCAGTAGCATTTTGTATAAATGTTACATTTGAATCTCTTTGACATTTTCCCCTCAGTGATAATTATTCCCAGCAGCTTCTCACCATGCAGCAAATGCCTGGCACTGTGACAGTTATTAAAAACCTGTAAACAGACTAGCAGAAACTGCCTGGAGTCACCTTGCCATGTTACACTGTCAAATAAGTAAAAATAAATTGAATCTGAACCCCACTTATGCAGCTTCAGAGGCTTCTCAGAGGCAGAGGCTCAATAAGTACCTAATGGGAGGGTGTAGATTAGATGGAGCTGAAGTCTTCTCAGCGGAGCCCAGTGACAGTACAAGAGGCACTGGGCACAAACTGAAACACAGGGAAGTCCAATTAAACATAAGAAAATCCTTTTATACTGTGAGGACGGTCAAACACTGTCACAGGTTGCCAGCAGAGGTGGTGGGGTCTCCAGCCTTGGAGATGCTCAAAAGCCACAGTAAAGGATGGGGGCTGGACCAGGGGAGCTCCAGAGGAGCCTGGGCTATTCTTCCATTCTGATTTCCGTACAAATGCATTCTTCTGTGGACAAACAGCTCTGATGGGCCCTCCCCAAAGAAGTGAAGTAGGAGGAATCTGCTCACCCAGAAGCAGGTAGTACAGCATTGCCTTCATTCTTTTCAGGGTTTGAGTGTGATTAATACCTGATGGGAGGCAGTTAAATGCTCACCTGGAGTAGCTATTTCAGCCCAGTTAGAGCTGGGCTCTATCTTCCAGAAACAAGCCAGAAACAATGGCATGGCTCAGTTCACAGGTCCAGTGGTAAAGGGGCTTTGCAGGAAGTACAGAGCACGTGAGAAAATTGTAGACAAGACTATGAAACTTCCCTGCTTGTAGCTTCAGCTTTCAAGCATCAACTGCCCAAAAGCAAGGTTTGGACAATGGTGTCATTGCACTGGTTAAAGGCTGTGTTTCCACAAAGCTACTTCCCATCTCTCTCTGCTGGTTTACCATGGTTTTAGTAGTAGTTTACCAACATTAGAGCCAAGTGGCACCAGGAGTTGCAGTATATCAAAAGACATCCCAAATCCTGGGGAGAAGATATCACTTCTGAATTGCCAGAGTTGTTTGAATTAACATTTACATGTAAATTCAGGTCTTATGGGCCCAGGTACTGCCTGGACCAGGAGCTGGTGGAAGTATTGCTCCATGAGTTATCTGTAGTAGGTGCACAGGTCTTCTGGTGCCATATGGGCCAGAGCTGTGCTGAGGTTGCTGAACACTGGGTCTCAGCCAGATGTGTAGCCTAAAATGTCCATTCCTTTCAACCTTCAAAGCCAGAAAACCATGGTATAGCAAAGCACAAGGAAGAAAAAGCAGGAGCTGGGCAACGTAGGATGTGGAGCTCTAAGTCTTAAGAGAACTTTCAAGGAACTGGTAAGTCACTACTTCTTTCGTCCTCGGATGGCCATCTAAACAATGTGAGTGATGCCAGGAACTGCTTACCAGAGTACTGGCAACCTGAAAGGAGGCTCTGCAATACTGTAGGGAAGCTTAGCACAGCTTTGTCAAGCCCAACACAATTCCTCAATACTTCTGGGTATACTCTGGATACTACTTTGGAAGCAGAAGTTAACATTAGCTCATCCAAGGACATCTGTAATAAAGATGAGACCTATCAGGGTTATTAAAATAGCTCAGAGTGTCCTCTGCACCTAGAGCGTAGCTCCCACTCTGCTTCTTGTGAAGGGCTACCTCAAGGAAATATCCCTGATAAAGAGAGCCATATGTGTTTCTGCTTGCAAGGGAAAGGAGCTTGCAAACAGAACCGTAGCAAGATAAGAAGTCTTAAGAAATCTTTGGAAAAAAAGGGTGGTCAATTAGCCAATATCACCCATCAGCACTTGTGGTCAAATATCCTTAATAAGCAAAGAGCTGCTAATGCCTCCAGAGCTACAACTGAACTCAACCTATACTGGCTATAATTTCGTATTTATGTTTACTTAGGGTTACACTCTTTATAGTTTCTGCTACCTTGCTAGCCAGGGAACAGTTAATTCAAAGGAGGACAATCAAGGAACTCACTAGGTCTTCAGTCATACAATGTTTCCCACTTTCCTGAGGGATAGGTGCTATATATTTCTTGCCATTCTCCCAGACTTTTGGGGAGCAGATACCATGCAGCACCTCTGTGAAGATGTAGAACTATAAATTCCTGCTACGAGGACCTTGATGTACTTCAGTATAAACTGTCTGATTAGGCCTTTTTCTGGAGGATGTCCAAACTAGAATCCAATGAAATGCCCAATGCGTTATCCAAACCTCACAAAACCCATCGCTTTTGCGATGGTCTTTGCCCATGATGCACAATTACTACCATTTCCAGAGGAATTTCAAGAGTGAATGACAAAGATGGCTGAGAACATGTGTTATAACACTGGGGTTTTATTTCAGTGTCTTTTCTTTCTACTGTTTGAGTCAGATCTGAGTGTACAGCATATGTACCAGCCCAGTTCATTAATGTTTTCACCTGAAGAGAAGGCACCTTAACACTTACCCCGTGGCATCAGTGAGCAACAGATGTTCCTACAAAGTCACAACTGTTGGAAATACATCCAAGAGAAGTGGGCACAAACTAGTTGATGGTGCACAATAATCTTCCCAGCAGATAATTTTCTTTATTGGCTTCTTATTATGACAATTAACAAATTACTTACACTATATTTATTTATTTTTTTAAAGTCAAGCCTGTAAAATATTAACAACCTAGTGCTTTTAACTTTCTTGGAGCTGTTCTGTGTAAGAGTCAGGCTCTTAAGCCTTCAGACTTACAGAAAAATTGCTTTAAAATTTTATTTCTCACAGGAATAGCTTAGCCTTATTTTTTTAGCTTACAAAAGCAGCATGCCTATAGATTTTCCATAAAGAATGTTTCACTGAACTCCTCTGATGTAATTTTCTATCATTTCTCTCCACAGCCTGTTTCCAAATCAGTTCTTCCTTTCTTTAACTGTGAATCCTTTATGCTCCTGTAGCATTTGCATAATGCCTTACTTTACATCTTTAAATAAATGATTTCTACTGTGTCTTTTTCCCTGGTTTCAGATCTAACCAGTGCACAGATACCCCAACAAGGCTGTTCTGCTCTTGTCATGCAAATGCATGTCCTAGAAGAAGAAATCTCATTAACTGATTTCAGTGGAGGCACTGCTGCTTCCTGACTGACAAGGGCACAAACAAACAAGTCAAGGGAATCTGCAAAAGCAGCAAGATGCAAACACAGTTCACCTCTCTCTGCTGCCTCTAGCCCCACAGGTCTCTTCCTCTAAGCCACCGACTGAGATTTGAAAAGCATGAGGACTTTTCTTTCTTGGCTACCACAGTGAGACTGTGTATTAAAAAACTACTCTTTATACATGCACATAACATGAAACAAATTGAAAGAGAAAAATTAGTTACTTAAAAATCAGTACCAAATCTATTTTTTTGTCAAATGAAATAATTACTTAAATATATAACCCTCAACATGACTGAGGAGGTGAATTTGTTCTATGTTGACACGGTAGATGTGTGCACCAGAGGAGTGGGGAGGATGAAGCAACCATGCTGCTGTGACCTGGGACCTCAGAGCCAGGGGTGCACTGGGCAGCAATAATGGAGCAGAGTCAAGTGCTCTTAGTTTCTCAGTATGATGAGGTGACATCATAAGGGACCATTTTGCTCAGAATTCTAAATTGCTCCTTTAGTTTCACATCAACAGTAACCAGAAGCAACTGCATTAAAGCAAGCTCAAATATATTTATTATAATGGGAGTCTAATGAACAAAAGCCTCCAGAGTTTTACAGTGGTGCAAAAAGCAAACCTTTTACTACTTTTCCATGGTTTTTGGTAATGAAGTGACATTTCTGGCTTTGGAGGCACTTCACAGTAGACTGTTACAGCAGTTCTTACACAGTGTTGATCTCACTTTCTCGGAATCTGATTGAATGGTGGCTCAGGCCTCTGGCAGAGACATTCTAGTTACAGCCACGATAACAAAAAACACAAGAAATTAAGGAACTGAAAATAAGGTAACTAGGATTCCTCTCTCCAGTCAGCAGCCATTGGAGCTGGTGTTAGGGCAAAGTCTTCCTGCACACAAAGAAAAGTTACTCAGCTTACAAGCTGCCTCAAAGATTTCAAGGGTTTCTTTCCTCCCAAAAGCTGATTAACTAACCAACCAAATTATGAGAAGAATTCCATGAATAAAATATCTTAATAAATGGTAATTTTTTGTTATAAACATTAAAAACAAGCAGTCAATAATGACTCCCTGATTTTCTTTTTCACACCACAATCCTGGAATGTTCCAGAAAAGGAAACTTCAATCAACTTTGTAGTCCCATTTTAATCTGCCTGTTACAAAGTGACTTCTGAATGCCCCTTCTATTGATTTGCTATAACATAACACCATTTATAATCCACTTGGTTTTCATTAGAAACAGTACTGTTCAGGCTTTTTAACACACAGTTGTGTCTTTAGGTTTCAGACATTAACAGCCATCCTGAGTCTTCTAAAAATAAAGTTAATATAGAAGGCTTCACATCTTGTTTACAGAAAGTCTTTGGGATCCTCTGCTTGAAACAATCTAAAGGTGTTTACTTGGTGAACTAAAAGGTCACTTTTTTCATGCTGCTGCCAGAGTTGCATATCGTTAGCAATGTCTCAAAAGTCTGGAATCCTTGAAGTAAATCCCAGGGTAAAAGCAAGGGAAAAGATGGATTTTAAGACAGCTACTATTACATTTGTCAGACCAGAAGTAAAAATCCAAGTAAGCAATCAATCAATCAATGAGTCAATGGCTACCCAGCTCTAAATAAGACAAAAGCCTACAAGAACAAAACAGCTTGGACCCAAAGCTAATCATCTTTTCTTGATCTACTCTGCCTCCATTGGGCCCAGGAAGAAATTAAATATCACCAGTTGGAAGTCCAAATGGACTGGACTGTGTTGTAAGACCCTTGGAGAATTTGAAATGACATATATTTTGTGATAGCATCAAGACTCCCAATCACATGAGGTGTTCATTGAAAAAGCATTTTCCATTTGCACAAAACCAGAGACTGAAAATAACCTAATCTGGGGAAGTAAGTCAGGACAGAACATGAAAAAAACCAAAAATGTTGGTACTTTAGTACCTTTTAATACAACTGAGAGTAAACACAATTAAACTGATAAAATTATTTCACTGGTTCTTAAAGATTCCCGTACTTTGTTCGCAAAGAAGAAGGAGGTGCAAAAGGTTAAAGAATGTTTTTATTCAGCTTTCAGCTGTCACAGTTCTAAACAGTAAACATAATTAACAATTCACCCATGGTACTGGAGAACATAGTCCTGGTATCAGTAAAATGTCTACTGTTTAAGGCACTGATAGTGGGAAGAAGAAAAACATGGATTGCTCCTACTTCACCAGAAACTGAATCTCTTATGAATATGTGCTTGCTGTTCAACGCTTAAAATTCCACAAGCTACATTTACAAACAAATGTTTATACAACTTTGATAATTACTGAAACAGGAATCAGTGGCTCCCTTACTTTGACTCTAGAGCAAGTATTGCTTTTCTTTGGAGTGGAATCAATTTTATAACCCACTAAAAGGAACCAAAACACAAGTTACTTCAGCGTTATGGCTTTAAGACCTTGTATTTGGTTACAATATAGCAAGCCAGGTTAAATAACAGCATACAACTACCATATACTGTCATCTTAAAAGAAGTAGTTTTACAATATAAAAATTAGTTTAGAACATACTAAGGCCAGTTTTTGTACAAACATTTTTGCAAAACTGAATTGCAAAAAAAAGAAATAATTCAAGAACATTTTAAATATGAATCACACTTTACATGTTGTATGCATAAAATTACTTATCCTGATGACATAAATTAGGAATACTACAAACTTTTTAAAGCTGGCATCCATATGCTATTGAAATGCACACATCAGAAATACTGAAGTGTTAGTTCTGCAAAAATACTTAAGAGCCACATTTATACTTGCCAAATAGATGCACAGTGACTTAGGTTTCTAAAGGAGCCACAGTGACCTCCCGTGGCCAGATAAGAAATCCCTGTTCCTAACATTTTTTTCCATTTTGTACTTGACATTCCACACAAATGCCAATAAACTTAAAAGGTAAAACAGTGGTTCGTGTCTGGTCTAACTACCCCAGGAAACTACAGTAATTCTATCTGAAATGAGCATAAAGGAGCACAGTCTTCACACAATCCAGCTCCTGGTCACAGAAAAAAAAGTCAACTTTCCTCTATGATTTATCAAGAAACTGTTCCAGAATATTTTAGAGAATTGTTTTCTGGATGTCAATGAGAGATGATGTTCAATAGACATTCAACCCATATTCAATATTAGATTCCCAAATATGTATCTTCAGCTTTTGAGAGAATAAAGGAAGGAAATGTAAATTGATGTTGTCTAACCCAAGTCCAAACCAGAACACAGGTGAAGTTGTACAAGACATTTTAAATGTGTGTCGAGTTCATTGGTATAAAAAGACCAAAAATCATTTTAAAAAGAAAACAAGTGTAGCAAAAGAATCCAAAGGTTTAAGTGCCTTCTTCCATTGTTCTGAAGGGATGCAACCAACAGAAACCAAACACTGTCTTCTTATGTTGTGGACAGATGAACAATATGAAAACAAAACAAAAATCACAGTATTGACTGTCTCTCATCTGCAGAACAGTAATCAACACTTACATTCTTCTACTGATTATAAATCCTCTCTGTTATATCCAACTTTTCTCCCATTATGTGACTCTTCTGTGTTTGGTGCCAGCCATGTGAAATACACCTTCACTGGATCAATATTCCAATGCTTGTGAAATGATACTGGAATTTGGTGAGCAAGGTAGTCTTTTGGGTAGTCCATTGGCCTTGCCTATGATGGAAGAATAAAGCAAAATCACTAGTACTCAGTGATCAGATTTTGAAATGAGGGAGTATCACCATTCCATGGCCTCTGTAACATAACAAAGCAATGTAGCACCGACTAAATATGCAGGATGGCAACAAAGGCGTTTTTACATCATTCTATTAAATCAATTGACTTGGCATTAGTTGAAATCTTCAACTGGCACTGCAGTTGTCATGCTACGTATGAAGTACACTGATGTTAGATATGTCCTATTTCTCAGGATTAAATGGTCACCATCTATGAAAACAAGTGATAAAGAGTGTAGTTTGTATTGCCTCTTTTTAAATATGCAGGTTTGGCTCAAAAATTACAAAATAATTTTAAGTAATAATTTCTTCCTCCTCCTCTTAATGAGAGTTGCCAGCACTGCCAGTGTGATTGCAGGGTCCTAATAAGGCCATAAGCAGCCAAAGTACATGAAGTTTTATGATAGGTGAAGGTTTCAAACGTTGGATATGGACAAATTGCAGTGCCAGAAAACTGCACTGTTATTCTTTATCAGGCTGTATCAAACCAGACAGAATTCCAACACAGCTACATGATGCAGCTGCTGCCTTAATGCACCACACCCATTCCATTTTCTCTGGCAGTTTAATGCCTCCTAAGTGCATCATCATATAAAAAGCCCCACCTGTAGTGGTCCCTAGTAAAATAACTACATTTTGTCATTGTCAATAAAGTCTTCGCCAAGAAAAATGCATGAAAGGCAAACATTTGTGGGGTTTTTTCCTAGATGTAAAACACAAGAAGAAAATTGAGTGACTTGGATACCAAATAATCGATTTGATGCCTAAGCTGATTTAATACTGCACATTTCACCTACTTACGGTGGCATTTATGAATTCTATATACAGTGTTCTTCATGCAGTTCTGTATACACTCCGGTCACAAAATTAGGCAACAGAATTTGACATCAAGAAATCTGAATGTGTGTTGCTGGTGGCTTTTTAAATTTTGACATTTAAACCACAGAGTGCTTATTTTTAAAAATTCCACCAGAGAAATTAAGAGGGAGCCTATATCCCTCAAGACCTTTTAAACATACTTTGAAAAACATTCAGGTTTCAAAAACCTGAAGAAGTTACTCTGGATAGAGACAATTTTTAGATATCTGGGACCAAAACTTTTTCCTGTTTGAAAATCAATCGGCTTTCTACTGAGCTATACACAAAATTTTAGTGTTTTGATAATTCTAAAAGAATGAGATCTATTCTAATAACTATAATTTCTATTACATTGTTCTCTAAGAATCAAATAGCTTCATAGCTGGTTGACTTTTAGATATAAATTCCCTGAATTTCTTTCCTACATTTTGTGGAATCTATTATTGTAATATTTGCACCTTTTCCCCCCTTTTTCTAGAATTTGTATTTGGTATTCTAGAAAAGCCAAATACATTGCTATTGGGCAGATTTCATACCTAAGACCACAATCCTGGCTCCTACTCAACATGGGAAGTTTCCTTTTAAGAGACCCATCACATCAAAAGCCTCTGGAGCAAGTTACAGAACATGTGTGTGTCTACCTTAGCATGGAGCCAACAGGACACCAGTGAGAATGAGCAAACACTGTTACATCACAGACACTTTAAGGGTGAAGATATCTTTGCTTCTGTTTCATAATATATATCTCAGTACAATTTTGGACTCAGGTACTTCAAGGAACATCACACATAAAATTTCAGTCAAGCCTTAAAAAATTAATTTTCTGGTTGGCAGAAAATCAAAAATTGATTTTCTCATTTGCATAATAGTGGAATTTGTAGAATAAGCACACTCGGTTTTTATTCAGCAGTTTTCTCCGCAGGGTTAATTTTTGTTCAAAGTATGTCAAATTAGAATTTGTTATAAGCAACAGTGAAGATGAATTACAAATTAAGCATAATTTTCTATGTGGAAAATAAAACTACCGGGATTTCACTTTCAAAATGATTCAGTATCACATGCACACCATTATGGATTATAAGGAGGTGCTTTTTTTTTTTTCACCTGTAAAATGAGTTCAGTTCTTTCCAGCTACACTTTAATTAGGTCCGTTTGGGGTTTTTTTAAAACATCTGCGCAAGCACAAAATATTCAGTAACTGTTAATTTTGTAAGATGCACTACTTGCTTTCTTTTTATACTGAAAGGAGTAAGCAATGATAAACAAAACACAGAAGTTAACAGATACGATTTTTTTTATAGGGACAAGGAATTAATGTATTGAATAGTGTGTTCTCAGTCTTCCCATTTCTCTAAATAGCAAATGTAATCCGAAGGAGCATCTTAACATAGGAAAAACTGGTAATCTAAATAAACTTCCCCCCCTCCACTGACAGTTGCTTTGAACTAAATGGTAATTTACTAATTCTCAGGTAGCCCATTATCTTAATCTCAGTTCATATGCAGATACACAGGTCTTCCCAGCTTTTAAATTAGATCAACACCTGAAAAACATCAAACAGCAAACTGATTTAAATGCTGATTTTTTAAAAAGTTGTGCACTGTTTGGGAAAAAATCTTTAGTGCTTCTCATTAACACCATGGAAGAATTTGGTTTATTTGGTTTACAAGGCAGAAAAGCTCTATAGGCCTCAGCTTGTTAAATACGGTGGAATCTATCTTCACTAATGAGATATTTCAGAATAGTAAATACTGAATCAATAGAAAAACTCGGTAAGTACACAAGGCAGATTTGAGTTTGAAAAATTTCACTGTCACTTCCCTACTTCCTGAAGAAAAAAGTATTGTAATTTTTTTCTTTTCTTAGATAACATATGACAACTATTCAAAGCACGTGGCTCCTAATTCTATTTGTCTTTCAAAATACCCACCTCTACATTTTTTATAAAATGTAGTTATAGCTTAACGATAATACCATATAAACTAGTAAAGTATTGTAGTAATCCATGCTTTGAGAATGTCCTTATTTGCTTGATCAATCTTGTTCTGCAGAGAAAAAGCTATAGCAGCACCTTGGTTATTGTTATTACATATTATTCAAGTTTACAATATTCATGAGTCCTGTAGTATATGTATACTTAAAAAATAAAATATATTTGTAAATACTTGAAAATGAACTTTCTGACCTGGTGAAAAAGTGGACTATGTGTTATAGGGATTCCCAGGCCACTGAAGCACATCCCAAGGACCATATCATCAGGCGCATTCATGCTGTAACACCGGCATTTACTGGCAAGTAGTTTCTGAACAGCTATTCTGCTGAAAACCATCCTAAATAAAAGAAGCACATGAAATGTGTAAGACAGTAACTACTAAAGAAGCCAAGTAACTGTAATTAATAAATATTGGTAAATGACATAAAACTGCAGAACCAAATGTAGACCCCTGAAATGACACATTGGAAATCTCAAAATTTCAGGAGTCAGAACTGATGAATTGTGCAAGAGGCATCTCCTGAAAGATAATTACTTTACATAATGTAAATTAATTATAACAATTATGCTAATTGTAGTTATTACAAAAAATAACTTAGTTACCCACTGTTTTTACCACAGCTGAAAATTTCTGCTAAATTTGGCCCAGGCGCAAAAGAGATGTTCTCCCCTGTCTTACTCAAATGTACTGTCTAGTTAGTTATCATGTAGCCATTAAATGAAAAGAGGTTTAAACTTGAACTGTCATTCTTTGAATCATCTATTACACAGATTTCTTTCCATAAGTGAAAAATGTTCCTGTAAGCCATTGAAAGGTTTTTCTGTTCATCCTGACTTTGCTGCTCATCTAAATATCAACGAGAGCTGGAGCTGTTAGATCATTATCACTAAAATAAGCCTTCATTAGACCAGAAACATATTGATATCTTAAATTCAACATCTGAGGGAATATAATCTTGTCTAGTGTTCCATGGATGCCTTTAAGTTCCACTATCCACCCAATCCCATTAGAATACAGGGTACTCTAGTTACTACAAATTATAATAAAAAGATTCACTCTGAAATTGCTACAGGGCTTCATGAGTTCACTCACTATATGAGAATCCTTTGCTTGAAACTGGGATATGGTAAAACTTCTACAAATACTGAATGCTAAGGCAAAAAGACCTGAGAACATTGTCAGATTAAAGCTGTAAGAGACTCCATCAATATAACTGCAACTCTGAAGACTGCATATATAATAAAAACAATGGAGAGTACAATAAGAAGTAGTACTCACTACTCAGCGCAGAGAGGGAGCAATAAATTAGAGCCTGGGGGCAAGGGGGATGAGCTGAGGACTTGTGACCAGCATGCGTCCCTACACAGAAGGTGTGAGCTAAATTGCACACATTTGGGAAAAACATCAGCTGCTTCTGCTGAAACTGATTCGTGTTGTCATTTAAAACATTTACACTCAAAAGAGAAACTAATGCAGATCTCAGTAGGAGTTTAAATACCTTACCCTCCTCCTCCAGTGATATAACTATATCCTCCTGTTCCCAAGCCGTAACCATAACGCTCTCCAAGAAATACTGGTTCATTTGGGTCATAGCAGCTGAGCAATTTTCGGAGCCTGAAGATACTACAATATGAAAATCCATTAAAAAAATCTTGCAAACATTCCTTTTTGAAGCACATTGCTAGCTTAAATGGCATTCTAGTAAATAGCACAAAAGTGACAGGAGAAATTCAGAAATTCTCCCAAAAACCTCCAGTGACACAAACTGTTAAACAGACATTTATGATGGATTATTTACTATGAGATATGACTGCTGAATTTGGTCACGTGACAAATCAAGCAGCTTGAAATATTCTTCTGAGGTAGGTAAAGTTTGCCAGCAAAACTGCATCTCATCTCAGAAAAAACATGAATTTATTTTTTCCAAGCAATGGTAAGATCTTTGCAAATTATCACAAACACTTACAAATTGAAAAACAAAAAGGTAGATTTAGTTATATGAATACTGCTTTATCTGCAGTTACATCCTCTTCCAAATTCTTCCGTCACATAATTGAACATGAAGTACTGTCGTGAACCACTTATTCTCATGTTCATGACCATGTGATTCTGCTCATTCATCACTGTGCCTTTTTTTGCTTATACTGCAGTGTCAGATTTTATGTGAATGGAATCCAATTTTCTAACAAAGGCAAGTCTCTGAACACCATTCTGGGTAGCATGGACAACTGACCCCAGCTTACAGAATCTTTCTTCTGACACATTTGTGTGAGGAATACATCTTAGGAAGCATATTAACAAATTACTAAAACAAATCAGCTCAAACATACCCACACTGAATAACCAATGTACAATCATATTCAGACTATATGATTACATAAAAATCCTAATATGCGTGGTTTTAACCAAGTTACAAAATTACATTGGTTTTAATATCCATCAAAGAATGCTGAAGTGACAATTTTTTTCTTAAAGGAACATAAAGATATGTGTCTAATAAAAACACCTGTATCTCTTAAATACAGAAGAATAGATGAATATTGCTAAAACTCCTATTGACGTGAACAGTGGTAACTCCTGAAGTAATGTAATGCATACCTTATCAGTGTGTCATCATCCACTATGACTAACCAAGGGGTTCTGGGAGAGGTATGATTCAAAAACCTTTCCAAAATGGCAAAAGTTTTCCCACAGTGACCTAAAGAAAGAGAAATTAAGAGAATATACACTTAAATAAAATAGGATTTTGTAATAAACAATAATTAGTGAATTAAATAAAAGTTCTACGGCACTATGTAAAACATTTTGGAAATCACTTGCAAAATATTTGAGATGTGAGTTTAAATTACCTTTGTTATGCTGAATGGTATTTGTAAAAACTGCTCCAGCACAATCACTGCCTTTTATGCAGGAACACACTTTTGAAGGACTTAATTCTTTGAATTAGAAATAACCTTTTCCCAGCTATTCTGTTAACCTGTTGGGCAATACTGGACAAACTGCTACTCTTAATTTCAAACACCGCAAAATGAGGAGACTGTGACAGAAACATATTCTACAAAATACTCCAAGATAGTTTCATAGCATTTTATGATGCATCAGGCAGATCCATGGATTTTATATAAAAATTTATATCTATATTAATCTACTGTAATTTAGGCCCTGCTAACTGCTGCCAAGGAAAGGTGCTGAAATAACCCAGAGATCAGATCAGAACAGAACAGTGACCTAGTGGGCCACTGCTTGGACACCTCTAATTCAGAAGGCAATAACCTGTAGACTATAAACCTAAGAAAAGGAGATGAAATGAAAGGAAAGGAAAATAAACTCACAGAAGACACCATATTCAATAGGGTTTTTTTCTATTCAAACACAAAGTAAATTAAAACCCCACTACTTGTCATAAAAAACATTTCAATCTTAACATTTAGTTTATGTGCTTAAACCAAGATATATTAAGCATAAGCATATAATACTTGCATGCCACATGGCAAGCAGTTTATACTCAGTAACCAGTTGGCACTGCCTGAGGTCTTTCGAAATAAATTTATGCCTTCTGCTGCTGTTGATGATCTTACTCAAGATCAAGTAACTGAAGATTTACTACTCTTACCCCAAGTAATAACACCAATTTTTTTTGTCTCCGAGTATATTAGTGTGCCATGTTTCCATACTCGTAGTATTTAGGTTTCTTCTATAAAGAACATGTTAGTTACACAGGGGAACTCTGAACGTACTCTCCATCCATTTCCTGTGGCAAACCCATTTTTTAGTTTAGGCTGCACAACTGTGCTACCAGAATACAGAATTTCTGAATGACATATGTTACATGAAATACACATATCATCCATAAAACTTAACTTCTTTAGACAGTTATTTGTGCAAACTGACAACAAAAGTCTATACCTCACCTCTGTCAGTATTAGGTATGCCTAAATCTACAGTAGGAATGGAGATGTCTTCATAATCACTGTAGTATTCAATACGGGCAGCTTCTCTTTCCCAAGTCTGCTTTACAACTGGTACTGCAAAACAGTGATTGATATTGAAACACAAGTAACCTGATTAAAATAAGTACTTGATCAAAAAATTTATGTTAACCACATTCCTTTGCATGGTCATAAAAATGCTGTTTCAAATACAGCACCATGGTTCTAAATGTTCATTCTATTTTCTTTCCTATAATACTTAGAGAAAAACAGTTTTACATTTTTAGGAAAGCCAGTCAGGGCAGTTTTATATGCATGATAAAAAAAATTCTTTTAAATATGACTACAGTTCCATATTACATTGAAAAGTGCAAAATTTACATTTTTGCTAACCAAAGCATGGAATTCATTACTTTTACATTTGCTATGGTAGACTTCATAGCACACATCAGCACGAACACTGTCAGAGATCAATCCTTCCTCCTATATTGAAACTACCACATTTGCAAAACAGCACATCCAACTGTAGAGTGTATAAAATTCTCTGAATCAGCAACAGGCCAATGCATGTTTTGAAATGCTACACTTGTGTTATACACATCCTATCTGACAGCAATGTCATATTGATGCTCAAAAGCACCTCTCTGGAGACACACTCACAGGGCATTTTATAACCATTAGTGTTATAAATGTATAAATATTTATTATTTTATTTATAAGTAAAAATATTTGAATAATTTATAAGTATCATACAGCCATTTTTTATCCCATGGAGATCCTATCCAAAGGAGGATTACTTAATGGTTCTCTACAAAAGCAACCCTTTTCTTATCAGTTTGCCGTTTCAAATCAACATCTGAAATTGATCACACAAAATTTTAATAATGATGCTATGAATGTTTACATTACATCCAGAAGTGAATCAATTACGGGCAACACAAAAAAAAAAAAGCCAACCATCTGCGGGGTTTTTGGAAGAAAACTATCAGATTAAAATAATGATCTCTTTTCCATCTTAAAGATGAAGTGGTCAGGCCTTAGATGAGCCAGTACTCTGAAACACTGTGCATTTTGCTGTCATTGTTTCTCTGCTTTGCGTCCTCTGACACCAGCCAGGAGGTCTCACTGGTAGCAGCTAGTGCTCTAAATGGAGGGAATATTCACATAACTTCCCTCTGCTGCTAGACAACTCTGATGCTCATGAACAACTTGTCTTAGCCTCTTGCTAGAATCATCCATTAGCTAATTTGATGTTTGCTGCTTACCTGCTTGCTGACTTTCCTCTACTCTGACCACTCAAGGACTTGAAGGATTTATTATTCTTGATTGACCAATAGTCAGTTTGATGTTGCCTTTTATTTCACTTTAATGTTAAGACAGAGTAACAGAATCTCAATACACTAATGGAAAGGCTTTATTATTTGAAAAAAAAAAAATCACTTCTGTAGCAGTGTGCAATGGCCCATTCTGCTTTTAAAAGTTTTTAAAGAAATGTAAAAGTTGTCTCATTTTTTTCACAAAAAACCCAAAGGGAATTATGTACAAAAAATATACTCATACAACTTTACAGTAGAGTTTGGAATGCAAAGCCAGGAATTTCACAATTCACTAATTCTACCTTTTGTGTAATAAAAAGGCACACTACATCATGTAACATTGCATAATCCGGCATGAATTGGCAGAAAATGCCATGTAAACTTTTTTTTTCAACTGGATTAAGAAAACAAGTAGGCAGGAAATTATATACTTATTTTGTGGAAATGCTCTATTTAAAAATGTCTCACAAGAGTAACAAAACCAGAAAGTTTTCAGAAAACAAGGCCCCAGAACAAAAGCATCACAGATACACAAAAGCGTCCAACCTTCACCTGGCAGAAGAGACACACCTGTAAAGGTTGTTTTACCTTTCTCCAGACAAGGACCTGAAACTCAGCAGATGCTTTAACATACCAAAATATTTACTATTACAGACTGAGCCTTTCAATTTCTTCAGTGGAGTCCCCGTTCTTTGTATAAATGGAATAAGCTCACTGAAGCAAGGACTTGAGTCTCACCCCAGTTAAATGGTCCAGCAAGGAGGCTACCAGCTAAAGTGTCCTTTTCTTTTCTTTTCCTTGCTTGCCTTGATGGAAGTGTCACCATCCAGACTAATGTCTATTGTAAATTGAATGCCACAACACTTAGTAATTTCTAGCATCTTCTGTCTTCCAAAGAAAGGACAATGATACGAAATTTTGGCCTAGACACTGATGCAAACATTTATCAATATGTATTAATACTTGTGATTACACCAAAGGCTTACTACCTCTAGAGATACAGAAGATCAGCTCTAAGCTCTTAATGACATTTGTGCGATTTCTAGCTTACAGTCTTAAAAATTTCTTTTATAACTACATATGGTATGTATAAGGAGAGTTGTATCTGAAGTAAATTCTGAGGCAAAATTTAGCTGCTTTTAAAAGCGCATTGATTTCCAAGCTTAGGTGCTGCACTACTGTAGTTTTTGGCATATGATAAAGAATGACTTACCAGGTAAAAAGAGCTCTCTGAAGCTGGCATCCATTAATCTTTCAAAATCTTGAGTAAGATTATCCTCTATTGCATAACACTGGAAGCTGTGAGGAAAGTTCAAGAATTTTCCTCAGTCTTCAACAGGTGTTTCTTGAAGGATGTTTATGCCATCTTTTTGAAGCCTTTTTGTTATTTTCTAACTTTCTAGGTTGGTTTTTTCCCTTTTTTTATTTTTTTAATTTTGATGTAAGAAAATAAACATGGATCCAGAAAGGAGAACTCTTCAGTGAACTCCAGTTACGAGACAGTCAATTCTGTTTTGTCGAAAACTAGTTTAAAGATGGCCATATGGTTGGGTGATTAAAATATTACACATGTGCCTTCAAGTGCAGTGGCATTAATAAAAGATTTCATAAATTTTATCAGGAAAAAAGCCATCTATTTTTAACCAGACTTCATTAAGAAAAGAGCTTTCCTCTTCATCCTGTCACCTTAACAATTAGGTGTGGAAAAACCTCCCCAAAAATTTGGTGCAACTACTAACCATTTAACCAAAATTTTCAAGCTTTTTGCCAATTACATTCACTTTAAATTATGCCTATAAACAAACTAAACCTAACAGTGATGAATTACATACCTGAAGTATTAAAAAGCACACGAAATTCAAGTAAATTCCCGGAAATAAATCTATTCCTTATTAACAAAATGTCTAGAAGTAAACTAGAATGGATTGGTAGGCGGTGTCAAACAGAGTATCTTCTGTTAAATCAGCAGATTTAGAATTTTTCCTGCCAAGTTTTGTTGATACTTGATCTACCTCAACTTATCTGAGCATTACTGAAGCTGAGTGTCTCTCCATGTCTTTATTTTCCATGCCTCTGAGGAGGAAGTTAATGCTCACTGCATGTATCTTGTAGGGCTGTGCTAGGTTTCTTTGTTTGTTGTTCTTAGCATGGATATCAAGATCATATTTTCATGGTGACTATCATTAGTTGTATAACACTACAATTTTCAGATGAAACGTGCTATAGTGTTTCACACACTTGGGAGACTCTTGATCTGGGCTACTCGTTGGACAAAGTACTGCATATGACCAAATTTCTACAAGATACAAAATTTCCCATTGCCAACATTATAAAATATGTGCACATGGAATTGCATAGTGTGACAACAGCTAGAAGCAATACGACAGCATGGGCTGCTCAATCTTTTACTGGAGAGGAGGGCACAACAAAAGGAAGGAGGAGATGAGGGACCTTTCAGCTTGTTCAAATTCCTAAATCAGCCACCACAGAGCTGCACAACTGTCACTGTTAGTACAAAGAACAGAAGTGAACCAATTATCTGAGGCAAATTCACTGCAGGATATTAATAGCGGCTGTATTAATTAATATTGCAACAGCTCAAATTTACAATATAAGCTAACTTTATGCATATTTTAATTTAGATACTCAATTTTAAGTTTTTTGCCAACAATCACTAATCATGAAACATCAAACAACCACAACTTTTCATCTTAAATGTTACACAGCACTCTTGAGGACTCTGAACAGCAAAAGAACTCTGCCTAAAGAATAAGCTGTTTACAATTCTGAATCTCTCCTGTTTCCCAGTTGATTTTACAAACATGAGTCCCAAGAGCTAGAGAGACAGCAAAGATCAGCCTGCTTTTCAAATATTCATTTCATGAACTATATTGCATAAAACTAGTCAGTTGACCAGTCAACAACTTACTTCTGTCACCATGAAATTTTCGACATGTTTTTACAGCAACAAAAACATCTTCCTTTTTCACTGGCTCTCCCTGCATGAACAGAATAAAAATTAATCTTCTAAGCACACGCTCTGTCTGTAATATTTTATAAGATAGGTATGTCCATATATATAATAAAAGAGATAATATTTTTACATTGTATAGGATATCAAGCAGAATAGTGTACTAGTAATACATCAGGAAGCACATTTTTGTAGCTTGAAAAAAAAAGTCACTGGTTGTTTAAAATTCCTGAAATAACATAATAGAAATACTTTTTCCATTGCTATAGAACTCTAATGTGAGGTAAAACACATATCATTAGGAAATGACAAAGAATAAAAGAACCTGTTGGACTAGGAATGATTCAATTGAAAAAAAATTTTGATTTCCTTGAATTAATCACTATGAGAAGATGTTAAATTGTATCACACTTCCAAAAAGTAGATTAAGTGCTACACACTAAAAATATTTTAATTTCCCCAACTGCAATAAATCATTTGACCACTTTTATTTGTTATTCTTTCTGGCACTTAGAATTTTGCTCTCCTGAAAGCACGAAACACTTTCTTGCCTCTAGTAACACAACCCATAATAACCCAAATATATTCTCCTAGA
Source organism: Campylorhamphus procurvoides (assembly GCA_013396655.1). Classification (NCBI taxonomy): domain Eukaryota; kingdom Metazoa; phylum Chordata; class Aves; order Passeriformes; family Dendrocolaptidae; genus Campylorhamphus; species Campylorhamphus procurvoides. Next base: position 1,192,751 of record WBMV01005530.1, on the reverse strand, counting down.
GGTGGAAGAGATGGGTTGTATTTTAGGATAACAAATACTGTATTAAGATCATCTGTACTTCAGTATCTCACAGAAATGTAAAGGTAAATACTTTATAAATCATGTGCTGATCAAACATTGTGGAAGAAAGACCCATTAAAGCATATGCAGTATTAATTGCTAGGAACTATCCTGTGCCATGGAAGGTTGAAAATATGTCCACAAATCTATAAATGTCAGAACAAACTATTTTTTAGGTTTTTTAACTCATTAAAAAGTATTTCCTTGAATTTTGAGATGTTTGAAGTCAAGTATTATGCATTTTAGTTTTACATGTAAATGATATTTAAAATACTGTACTTACGCATAGTGGAAGAAAATTACTGAAGGTTGTTGCACAATAATTGACCTTATATGAGTTCACATCATCTGTGCAAAACTCAGGCACTGGAGTAAGATGTGGTCCTTCCCCTTTCTGCCAAATGTACAGGGCAATCTATCAAAATAGGAAACATTTATATCAGTAATGAAACTGGATAAAAATTTTCAGGGCATACAAAGAAATCATATTCCAGTACCAATACTAATAATATACCAATCATAACCCTTGTTTCATTCCTGCCACATGGATCTTCATCCCCTCAGCTCCACTAAGACAGCAGACTGAAGGACCTCACTAGCACACTGTCCCTCAAACACCAGCACCCCCAGGCTTATCTCTAGTGAACCTAGTTTTATCCCCTTCCCCCTTCAAATCTAGTTTAAAGCCCTCCCCATGACCCCTGCTAACTCCTGGGCAAAGATCCTTTTCCCCCTCTGAGACAGGTGTATCCCACTTGTTGCCACCAGTCCTGCTGTCATGTAAACTGACCCACAATCAAAAATCCCAAACTCTGCCAGTGACACCAGGCTCAAAGCCAGGTATTGGTTGCTGCCTCTTCCTGTTTCTTCCCTCATTTCCTGAAACTGTTATCCTTGTATTAGTTCAGAATTCAGCTATTCAGAGTTGGTCTATGGCATGAACCAAGAAAGAAGCAATACTCCTGCAGCACAGAGAATATTTAACAACTGTAACTTAACATGAATTATTTATGAAAATTCACAATGTGCTAAAATTTCCCAGTGGAAAATGAAATCTTCAGTAGAAAGCCTTGGAATGGTATGAAGCTACTTTATTTCAGAAGTGAGGTTAGAGTGCCATTTTGGGTTATAGTACAGGATGACACAGTTACTAAAACAAAGAAAATGGATTTACAATAAAAAGACAAGAATAGTCTTAGTTCTAGTTCAAATCTAATGGTAGATGTACAAAAACATTCATTAATTGCTTCCAGCTTTGAATAAGCATCAAGAAATATGCTAGATATTGTACAGGTACAAAAAGTCTAAACAACAACTTACAAATGAGTAGCATGACAAAAATCCTTTTCCACATCTAAGAGCATCTGAAGTGATATAAATGTTACGGGGCAGGGGGGCGGCGGGAAGGGATACAGAGCACAGTAAAACACCATAGAGGCATATGTTATTAGGACTAACACATTTCTTAAGACATTTCTCATCCTTCATAAACTTAAACATCACACACAATCATTAAACGTAACAGATTATATCCTTTGATTTGTCGTCAATCTTGATTCATGCAAGGGTGTAGAGATAAAAACTATTTAAGAGGGAGAAGATGGTGATTTATAAAATAAATGAGGGAGAATGAAACTGTCTCTAGGGAGACATGAGACTGCAGAAAGAATAACTACAGGGCTGAAATAGGTTATCAGTGGCAATAAATCTGAAATGAAACATATGCAAAAACCTGCTAAGAGTAAGAAGTGGATGGAAGCAATTTTGCTGGTCGAATGATCAATTGTTTTTCATTAAGCAATCTGTGGCACACAGAAGCAATGTCTCTTAATGATCTTTTTTTTTTTTTATGACACGATGTTTAGAGACTTTGTCAGTGCTGAGGTAGACAGGAATATTAACAGTGTGAAGCCCAAGGTTTTGCATTTAGCAAAAACTACCAAGAGGAAAGAAATAGCTTGTTGTCTTGTTTCATGTAGCAAAATGAAAGTTCATAGGGGTCCAATTGCTTTAGAGAAATACATCAGTCAAGGAGAAATATTTAAAAGAATGGTGCTGCCACAAAACCAAATTAATTTAAATACACTACAAATCCATTCTCTATAAATACACTGTAGACTGATGTTGTAAATGAGGAAGTTTATAACCATTACAAGATCTGAAACAGCAGTAGTAGTTTTAAGCAAGGTGAGATTTTTTTCTGGACCAGAACCACAATTTATAGCTTATTTTCAAGAGTAACTAACTCATTATCATCTATAATTTCAGACCAAAATAAACAAGCCTATTCCAGATTCATCCTCATCTACCCAGGTTCACAAGTTCACTTTGGTGACAAAACCAAACACAGTACAAACCCCCGGCCTACACAAACATTTTGAATGCACAAAAAATAAAAAAAAAATCAGAAAAAGTAGCATCTGGTACTCATTTAGATCTGCCCCTCACTCCTTTGTTCTCATATTCCTTTTAGTCAATTCATTTACCGTCTGAAATACCTTTGGAAGCTGATGCAAACCAGAGACAAAAAGAAACATTTCCAGACTTCCATGCTGCAAGATGCAGCATTGATTGTTCACACAGCAGTTGGGTTCCTCAGACTATTTAATGCAAACCCCATTACAGTTAGCTCTGAGAGTCTGATTTATAAAGTGAGTGAGGCTGGCTGGTACCTCAGGTGCTATTCACCTCAGCTTATGCACCACAAATTGGAAGTCTCTCTCCTTCCTTACAAAGCAAGCCTTAGAAGATATCTTAACATATACAACCATGTATGCATTCAACTATGAATGAAATTTTATTAATTCCTCTATGCTTAAAATATGAAATATTATAATATTCTAAAGGAAGGGAAAGAAATAATTTAAAAAATGAAATCTCTTATTTCCGTTATCATTTAACACCATTCAAATACGTGACTTGGAGACATTTTCTTTCATCACGCCACTGCTTACCTCATGCTTTAAATCTATTGTAAAGTCTGACTTGAGTGGTTCGCTCTTCAACTTCTTTGCAAGCCTATACAATTAAAGATGAACAAATTTACTCAAACATATTAAAAAAGGAATCACTAGCGTATGCAGGAAAGTGTGACTGGTATTACTGACCATTCTATAAGGGGAAAAATAATAAATTGCATTTCTGTATTCATTGCCTCAAGAAGCAACTTACATTTCTTTAGCAAATAAATATTTTTCTTTTCATCTGAGCACAGTGTCATGATGTTAATATTAATTTTCAGATTTTCACAAAAATTTTGATACATTCTTCCTGCACAAGAAGAAAGTTCTCACTTGGAGTAGATGTACATTTCCAACAGATTGAAAGCAGCAGTGTATTTGAAGCTCAGTATTGATCAGCATCTCAAACTTCAGACAATATTCTCTTTTTATGTATTCCAAAAAATAGTCTTCAGGCACTTTCAATTTATGAAAACATCAATCCTTGCTACAGTAAGATGCATTCTACTTCTGAAATCTAAAAACTTCAAATCTCCTTTGAAAGTGTCTAATGTGAAATAAATATCCAGTTTGTCTCCACAGCATGGCAAACCCTTCTAGGGAGCAATGCAGTTAGCCTAAGATCCCAGAACAAAGCCACTGTCTAGGGGAGAATACATTTTTTAAATTACAAAACATGGTATTGAACTAGTTGAATGACTGGTACTGGACAACTATTAACTAGCTGAAAAAGGCAAGAGCGAAGCAAAAGAAATCACACACAGAGCAAATCTATTTCTGTACCCTTGTCTACTAATCAATTCTTGAATATTTATTTATAATTATGCTTGGAATATGCTGAATAATAAAGAAATGGAATTTTATCGGAAGAGCATTTACTGGGTAGGTTTATAGTGGGAGCACAAGTCTATGTAGGCATGCCCAGAGCTAGTTGTACTTTATTGTGCCTGGTTAAATGTCCTCCGATGCACCTTAGATCCTTACATATACCTGTGTGGATGCTGTTAATAAAGGGGGCAGCAGCAAAAGTTCAGCGTAGGCTCTGAAGTCAAAGCCATGGGAAACCAGCCTGCACTGGGCTGAGTACATCCCAAGCTGTCTGTCACAGCTAAGCTGCAATCAGAAGCTTCAATTGAAAGACAGATGAAAATTAAAATTTGGCTCTGCGTATCTCCATGATCTGCAACAGATCTTCAACTGTACTGCAGGAACACCTCCATCTTTTGCAGAAAATGTCAATCCACGTGAAATCATACCTCACCAAAATAATATTGATTAGCATCTAGAAAAATTGTGTAAATTAAACATTCTTAATTACTATCAACAAATAGAAAGTGATTAAAAATTCAATTCTTACTTGTTAACAAGTGGAATGCTAAGTGCCCAACCAGCAGCAAAATCTGGAAATTTAAAGACTGTAGGATTTTCAGCAAAGGCATAATGGTGAATTATTGTAGATTCTTCATCATATAATGCTTTACCTAAAAACCACTCCTGTAAAGGAATATAGGAAACAATTTTGTTCATCTACAGCATCCTTTTAGTGAAGATGATGACTGCATTCATGCTGAATAAAGCAAACCTGAAAAAAACAAGGGAAGCATATTGTTCACAATAAATATTCTGGACAAAAACTGTACTTGGTAAGAAACGAAACAAAAGGTAGTTCTTGGAATTCAAATACAAGCTGTATTTTCAAACTCCAGCATATGCCCTTGACTCCACTTTTTCAAATAACACTGAATCCCAGAATTCATAGAATGGTTAAGGTTGGAAGGGGCCTCTTGAGATTGTCTAGTCCAATTTGCCTGCTCAAGCAGGGTCAGCCAAAGCAGGTTTGAGCAACTGTTTTTTCACAAAACTCCTTCAAGGCATCAGCCCAGTTCACACACTTCATATGAAATAAGTAATTTACACAAAAATTAAGACAAAAGGGAGAATATTCAAGCAGAAGTACTGTAGAAACAGCTGGCTTAGTCTAACCCCGCTAGGATCTTGTGCCTCAGTAGCCATCTACCTCCAAGCAGATGTAGCTGCGTAGACTGAGCTAAATTTTACAGCTCCCCAGAGTCAATGAAAAGTGATGAATAAGATGTAGCCAGGATGCAGCAGTCAGCAAACAGAAGAGAGGTCTGCATGCACCAGAAGACACCTCCAGGCAAACCCTACTTTGATCAGCTACTTTCAATAAAAGTAAAATATATCAGGTACTTGACTAGCAACTTCTTCAGATAACACAAGTGATGAAACAGACAAAGGTACACTGACAGTATACATATATTGATATAGAGAAGGTAATGGTGGACACTTTTTCCCCACTGTTTTCTGCACGACCTTCATGGTGGTCTAAAGAAACCTTGCTGTCTGGTACCTACATATTCTGCCTTTAATTTATACCTTCAATAACAACAGGCTCTGTTTTCTCCTTCCTTTACTGAAGGATTCAAGGGTTAAGTAAAGGATTAAAAATAAACAAAATGCTGTGAGGTAAATGAAAGCAGGCAAGCATATTAATTTTTAATCCAAAAGATGACTGTCTTAAAAGTATTAAAAAAATTCTTTAGAAGCATCTTTGCACACCACTTTTTAATTCTTTTAAGGCCTCCAAGACTTCAAAATGTTCATAACACACTCATACCATTCTGTTTCAGAAATAGTTAATAAATAATATTTTAATATATCAGTACTGTCTGCAGAAAATTCTTGACTTTTCCAGTCCACTTTGTTACACTACAGAGTGGAAAAAAAAACTTAATTATCCTAATTCTGGGTGCTAATTTTTACACCAAAATAATGTATGGATTAAAAAAAACCCAACCTGACAATCCTATTTTCCTTTCTCTATAAAATACCAAATTAAACCCATACATACACCCTCCACAGGCTTTCACATAGTATTATTTCTGGCAATATTAAGCCACATATCACAGTGAAGGCATTCCAAGTTACAGTCAACACTCTCCAAGCTTATTTACTAATTTATTTACTTATTTATTGTCCTACAGATATGTAGGACAAGTTAATCCATGCAGGCTGGCATAACAAGATTAGATTAGTTACATGCAAATGAACTTATAAAATAACTCAAGGGATTATGGAAATCAAATTGCATAGGCAAAGATGTGAATTAAAAAGAAGTGATTTATAGTGCGGATAACTACAATCCACTGGATCATTAATATACTGTGCTTCAAAAATGGCAAAAGTCACCTGCCTTCAATAAGAGTGCTCCAAAATCTTAACAATACTTTAATAGCTGATGGAACGTGATGCAACAAAACTCAGTATCTATGAGATGTGATTGGAAGGAAGCTCTGGGGTTCACCTGGTCTAACACTGTAGCTCCACCTACAAAGCAGGATGCTCAGGACTGTGCACAAAGGCCTTGTGAGTTATGTACAAGGATAGAGACTCCACAACCTCTTTGGTCACTGCTCGATCAATGTGCACAATAAAAAAGTGTTTCCTGATGTTCAGGTATAATTCACCATCTGAATGCTTGCCTTGAGGTCTTTATGTAAACAAGATACTTCTCACTGTTTCTCAGTTTTACTGCAGTCAATAATGTGCTTCAAAATGTGCTTCTTGGTTATCAATGCAGACAATTCTCTTAACATTCCTCCATGGTCTCTTATGAGGCTTTGATAAAACAACAGAACATCCAATACTGCATTTCTATCAGTCTCAGTAGTTCTGTTACTAATCTCTACATATCCAGACTGAAGAGCTGCAGATTCATCAACTATTCACGTGGCCATTGTACACCTTTCACTGAGATTAATATATACCAACTTTTTATTATGCAGACTGCTGACATTTTAAAACAATGAATGAGCTTGTTCTGGTATAACTCATCTTAAATTTTCTGACTGGACTACTACTGTATATAAGGAATCAGGTATGGACTGTTACACTAAGCTGACAATTACTATGTACAAAAGCAAACATTTTATCTCCCTTTTAATTCAGGTTGGAACATAATTTGCTATTGTAACAGAATTTGCATGCAATGCAAGGGAGAGACTAAAACTAGCAAAAGGGCAGCATCTAGCACAAAAATGTTCATTTTTCTGTTTTGAAAGTGTTAATTAGTAGCAGGTGTTTCTGAAACAGAAAAAAAGGATGTTCCAAAGGACTGAACATATTCAGTCAGCCATTTTGAAAACCAAGTGTTTAAAAAGGTAAGATCTCTGAATTATTATCACTTTAGAAAAGAATTGTGAGAAAACATCACAAAGCCATGAGCCTGCAAAAGAAGTAAATATGCTAAAGTGAGTCCTGAAGCAGAGTTACAATAAAGAGGCAAAACATATTTTCACATGGGAGATTTTGGCTTCTTCTATTACAGGCTGACTCCAAAGTGAATTTTTTTTCTGAACACTGAAAATTCTAAATATTAACACCTTTCCTGTCAGTTGCATTGCCAGATTTACTTTGTCCCTTGGTGGCTACACTTCTCTTTTTGTTCTGCAAGTCTTTTGGTTTCCATTCTTTTTCCAGCAGGCACAGAAAACTTATCACCAAGACAGTTCAGAAACACAATGTGTATAAAATACCCTCCTATATTAGATCAGAGACAAACTAACATCATTCTGTGTGATGATAATCAGAACTGATGACACACAGGAAAATGGGGAGAGGGGACCACACAGCAGACTATATTCATCTTTTTATTGATGGTACATAATTTTCACAGAAAAAAATGGTTTCTCTGCTCGATTTTAACAGTTCTGCAACAGTTAGACAAGTGTCTGTACTGCTTCATGTTAAATACCTTGCTCTCAGACTCAGCAACAGAAATCTATCCCCTTATTTTAAGGTGTTGAGATACATCTTTTCCATTTGGAAAAACCACATTCAAAAGAAAGGTAAATATCTAAATTTTTATTTCACCTTAGACCAGTCAAATCTTCCAAGTATTTCCAGCAGCTTTACGACTTGTATTCTTGTATCTTCTTCACAGAAGAAAATCCATGAGGAGTTCCTACCATAGGTAACAGAGAAGCTAAAAAAAGAAATTAACTTTTACTAATAAAGCGGCTTAGGAACAAAATGACAAATTCAAGGCACATTCCTCAAATATGAGTACTTTGCAAGACACCTTCTCGCTACAGAGGCATACCATCTTTTACAAACACTGTAAACTGTAACAGATAGAGACACCAAGCAGTATTATCTACTTTTTAAAAATAATCTAGTTCATTCATTCTGAAAGTTCAAAAGTTCTGAAATACCTCACACCTTACACTGTGAGAACTGGAGACCAAACAGAAAAGTTCACATTTACAAATGTTATTTCTTTTGACTAGTTTACTTCCCTGATAGTTTTAAAACACACAACCATTCAAAGAAGGTAGTTGTTCAGTTACATTCTATTATTGTTACTTAAAACAGCTTTCTCTGATTTAACAGAAAATTGCTTTGGAAAAAAAAAAAGTAAAGTCAGAAAGTCAAAATACAAGGTTGCAACATTCACTCAAAAAACTTTGCTTCTAAAAAAAACAGAGGTCTGAGTAACTAATATATAAGTTCTTGGTTACAAAAAATTCTGAAAATAACTGACATTCATTACACTTACTCTTTCATTAATGGCAATATTGTCCATGCACCTTCATGCCTGTCCATCTGATGAGTAAGAAGAACTACAGGCAATTCCTTTAAAGAAAAATCGAATATTCCCATTAAACTTGAATTATACGTACTGTTTTCCTAAATATCCACTAATCTTAAAAGAATTACTCTGGAATCCCTACTTAGTTTCCATTGGTTTTGACTGGCAAGTAGCCCTGAAGAATAGATGACTTACAATAGCATGACACAAGGTGACCTGCAATTTAGAGAAAGTGCTTCTTCCAACTCATAATTCCTTAATTCTCTATTAGTTATAAAATTAAAAGACTTCAAATTAAATGCTTAGTATAGGTCTCATTTGATCAATATACCGTAATTTCTTTGCCATAGCATAAAATCCCACACTGTAGAGAAATATTTATAAACAATGTAGAACATTCTACAAAGGCTTCCATTGGACAATCATGTTACACACAGCTTAGGTGACAGTTCTAACACTCTACTTTGAGTTGAGCTTTGACCTGTCGCACCAACATCATTAAGAAAATCCATGGGTTTACATAGAAATCAAAATTAAGACATAGCATTTTTTCTTCCTGAAAGATCAAAGAAGCTTCCTACAAAGGAAAATCTTTTTCATAAATTTCTTTGCTCTTTTGTTACTTGAAACCTCTTTGATGTGGCAGACCCAAATGTCTGGCAGATAAGCTATCATTCTGGGGTAGTTTCCAAGAAAACACCAAGAAAACACCATTTAAACATGGACTTCTGATACACCAAACTGCATGATTTGTAATACATGTAAAAAGTTGGAGATATGTATATATCCCACAATATATCCCCTATATATGCAGTATCTTATTCCATTAACAAGTCCAATCCTCCGCTGCAGCATCATTCCCTCCAGGTGTTGACACTCTCCAGCTAAAGAGAAGGAAGAGGTTCCCCACTCACCTTACAGTCTGATGGGTGTTAGTGCCCACAGGGGCATGGGACTCACCACAGGATTCAGGGGAAGAGCGCCTTGGGATGGCACAAAACTTTATTATGAGATGTTTAGGGAACATGAGGTCCCAGCTTCAGGAGATCCTCTGGGGAGCAAGGGTCGGCTGCTGGTAGGGTTTTAAGTCTGTACCAGGTACCAGAAAAGCTCATTTGCATGTGTGTATCTGTGTGTGAGGCCAGGGGTCACCTACTGTATGCACTGAATATAAAAGGCACTGGGAGGATCCATACTCTGTGTGCATGTGGTGCACAGGAGCAGGGCTGAGCCCCAGCAGCTGGAACGGAGCAGGCTTTCACCCTGATCAGCCACAGAGGTGAAACAAAGTCAGGCCTCTGCTTCAGTTTGTGAGCGCTGTGGTTTCCCTGTTGGTCTAAATGGATGACCATGTGTATAAGTGTACATGCAGTGTGTGTGTGTAGCTGTGCCTAACTAGAACACGAGCTCAGTTTCATCACTGGCTGGGGACACAGAGCTCCAGCAGCCTCTCGCCTCTGTCAGCCTGGTGGGTTCTGCACCTCCTGAGACAAACCACCTTGATCTCTCAAGGGCCTCATTCCTTTCCACTTACACCACGCCTATGACAAACATTGTTTGATGAATGCTTTTTTGTGAACAATTCCATTAATGTAAAATTAACATGTAAACACAGAAATTATTCAATTTCTAAGAAAAGCTGTAAAATAAAAGTTCACACTATCTGCTGACTCAGTCAAGTTTACTTTAAATCCTTTTTAAAGGCAGTTAAGCATAGCACCTAGAAATACAAAAACTCTCCAAATTTCATACACTAAAGAAAACATCTCTACCGCTCTAAGGAATAACTGTGTCTCTCAGGAGTGCATTAACCTTACATAAAAATAAAGATGTACTGTTTTAAAAAATATTTATGCTATTTGGAATGACCCAAATTGAAAAGAAACAATAACAAAATTCTAATTTGGAACCAGATAGTCACCTGCATCGTAAATATCAGCATTTCTGACTTATGTTTCCAGTTCAAACCAACCTGTCAAATATGTTTCTGGCTTATTTTCAATTAACTGCAAAACCAAAGAAGTCCAGAGGTTTTTTGTGCAAGTGGCAAACCTTACTCATAGTACGCTCAACATCTGGTATTTGACTAAAATGTAGCCACTCCATGGTAAAACCACAAAATTATGTTTGCTTATGGGATTGCAGACAGAAACATAAAAAGGCAGATCTTTGTCTTTAAAAGAACATTTCTTGTTACAAACATACAAACCCTGCAGTTATGCTAGTATTTGTAGGCAGCCATATATTTCATGTACAATAGGATCCAGACAAAGAAAAAAGTAGTTAATATATTCAGTATTTATATCACACTAAAGGCTGAAGGTAGATTAATTTTAGACAAAAAAGCATTTGTCCATGCAAAAGGTGCAAAGTAAATTACATAATCTAAGTAGCTGTACCATACGCTCAGGTATCTCCTCTTTAACAAAAAATGCCCACCTATTTCCTTTGCGTAGATCAAAGGAGTGATGATAAGGAAAAAGCACTCTTTCCTGAGCTAATACAAAATGTTTAAAAGGTATCTTTTCTCTTTGGCATTCTCATAAGCCTGCTCTTTTTCCCTTCCCAACTTCCTCTAAAACATGAAAATAAATGTCCTACATGTTCCTTTTCTTCCACTCACCTCTAACAATGCATCAATTCTGATTTAATAAAGGAGATCCTTAAAACACACTCTACAGGCAAAACAGTCTCTTTCAAAAACACAAGGGAATCTCTGTTGCTTTTTCTCTCATTTTACGTATTTTCATTCTGAGCCTAGTGGAACTGGACTGACCCATTCATTTTATTTATTCTGTCTTCACTACAAGGACAAGGAAAAAAGAAGGAAAAAAGGCAAAAAGTACCTGATGTCAGCTTTGAGGCATGGAAGGGCACACTCAGGCTAGCTCATCAGGGGACGGCTAAACAGTTGAGGCAGCAACATATAACTGTTTTTTAGTTAACAGTTATATAACATATAACTGTCAAATTGTGTCTATGTAGCTCATAAAACTCTCCTGAAAATGCATCTATAGCCTGTACTGCATTCACTACACTACCTTGACACTATTGTTTCCACAATTACAGAGCCCACCTGTTTTCACACATATCAGCAGTTCAAACCAACCTGTCAAATATGTTTCTGGCTTATTTTCAATTAACTGCAAAACCATATTATGTATGACACAAGTAAAGTATCTAACAATCAAAATAAAACAATTTAATCACTTTTGAAAGCTGAGAGACTACCCTCTCCACTTTCACAATCGAGCTGACTTTAAAAGGCAAAACCAAAAAATGTAATCCCTTGTGGTCTGAAATACAGTATAAGACATGTTTACTCCATTTTTACTCCCTACTGTATCAGCAGAGTGAGATCAGCAATACCTGCTGCAGATTACAATTGCAAACTCTACACAAAGAAAAAATTAAGTGTGATAAAGGGGTTAGATACACACTCTGAAAACCAATTCAAAAGACATTGACACAGTCTCATTTGCACCTTTGAAATAATTTAGTAGTACTTATACAACTTGAAGTATGAAGATGCTAGCAACACACTCAATTTCACAATAAATCATCAATAGAACTGAAATAAAACTGGCCCTTGAATTTAAACATGGAGTCCTCTTCATTAAAATGAAAAACCTTGGGGGAACAGTGAAGAAAGACAATTCAGAATAAAAGAATTTTTAAGAACTAATTAAGAGACTCGCTAACCTGAAACAAGTACCTGTATTATTTCTGCACTACTTGCAATTTCATATTAATCTACCAAACCCTATTAGAAATGCCCAATTTACAGAGAACAAAACAGTACAGTGTAAACCAAAGAAAGCTGCCATGGTTTCATCGATTAAAAGGCCAAAATGGGCCTCCATAAGCACCCAGGATGGCAGAGATCATCCCCACCTAAAATGGGATTCCCAGAGTCACAGCTAGGTCACATCCCCTATGACCCACTAGCACATCTGTTCTTGCTTTGTTGTCCTGCAGAACAGAGTCCACTGAACTGCATCTAAGCATAACTAAACCTTGCAATAGGTGCATTGTTTTGTGAGAACATGTGTTATTAGAATATAATTCAAACTAGATCTTGCTCAGTACTCAGTTATATGTCCTAAGTGCCATATTGTAAGAACAACACATACACAGAAATGGAACTGAGATGAAATGCAAAACATTACAGTAATATGTTCATTGCTATATTACTGAGTCACCTGGTCAGAGCAATTGGCAATCTTTTAACACATTATATATATACATACATACACACATATATATACACACATATATTCCTATACACAGCTGTTATAGGAAGCTGCACTTAATCAGTCCCCTATGCTGCTATCTGCAGGTGTCTTTCACATATCCCTGTGCTTTGTGAGTTTTATTACAATGCCTAATGAAGCCTAGAGCTGGGGAAAAGATGGGGGGATCTCAAATCCCTGGATACTTCTGTTGAATTGCACAGTTCCAGTGATGCCTTAAGATTCTTAAGATTTGTAGCATATAGATTTTTAATGTAGCTGTATAGTTTCTAACACTTTAAAACAGCAGTTAAAAGTCACTAAACCCCTTTCTCATGCTTTATATCAAATTCTTAAAATTCTTGACATTAATGCTCTTTTCAAGGAAAATTATTTTAGCAAGGGCATCTTGTATGGGACACATACTTGGAAGGACACAATAAGCTATCATTGTAGTCCAAGCAGAAGGCCCAGAAACCTTGGAGAAGCTCCAAAGAAGGTATGTGATATGAAGATTATGATGGTGAAGAAGTAAGCAGTCTTGAGACCACTGACTCAGATCCAGGAAGGTGTGCCAAGGAGCAGGCCTGAGGGAGGTTCTGGGGGCAGACAATTCTCAGGTTGGATGCATCGATTAGATATAATAATTAATTATTCTTATAAATTTGTAGGAGCCATATGCGTATGTATTCAGTGTACCTTAGAGCTCTTTAATTAAAGGACCTGCTCTCTCTTTTATCTATACTAGTATTATCTGGAATGTTCTTTTTTCCATTTTAGGCATCACCAGAGTTAGAAATGTTTTCCTAGTCTCTACAAGCACTTAACAACATCTTCCCTACTCTCTTATCTTCTTTTCAGCAATCAATCCTAAGACACATTCAGAGCTAGCCTACCTACCCTTCTTCCCAGCCTTCCCTTGGGAGGTTAAATAAGCCAAGCTCCCAGAGTCATCTATTACAACTACTCTGACAAAGCAGAGCTGTGGAATACATATTGAAATCTCCGTACAGCTCTATTTTCACAAACATGCCAATTCTCTAGACATCCTGAAGGACTTCTAAAATTACATGAAGTAAGAGCAAATCTACCTCTAAACCCACTGGAGCAGACAATTTGCTAGGAATTGCCAACTTCAAATATTACACTGCACAAGACATCTTCTCTATATTCTAATGATTTGCTCAAACACTGAAAATTACAATACATGTTTGAAATATTTTTCACATTTTAGAGACATAAGTATCAAGTTTATCAGAGCATGATGCCAAGAATCCAGGACAAAAATGTTATTTCAATATACCCTTTCAAATAAAACCCACAGATTATTTGAAGCACTATTTTACAATACAAGTGTAACAAAAGAACTTTGCTACTGTTTAACAAGTCAGTTATTCAGGAACGTCCTCAAAGTTTCCCTGTCCATTTTAATCCTTGTTTTATTTCTCCCTTTAAGCTGTACCCATAGAATAGCTTGACTGGAAATAACCTTCAAAGTTCATGTAGTCCAACCCCCTGCAACAAGCAGAGACATCTTCAACTAGATCAGCTTGCTCAGAGCCCTGCCCAGCCTGACCTTAAATGTTTCTGGTGATGGGATATCCACCACCTTTCTGGGCAAACTGTCAGTCTTTCACCACCTTCACTGTAAAAAAGTTTCTTCCTTACATCTAGTCTGAATCTACCACCTCTTAGTTTAAAACCATTACCCTTTTATTGTCGTTAGAGAACTTACTAAAAAGTCTGTTTCCGTCTTTCTTATAAGTGCCCCCTTTAAGTACTCAAAGGCTGCAGTAAGGCTTTTTAAAAAACCCGACAACAAAACCCATATTGCTAATAAAGCACAATATCCAATAATCTTTTGCTCCTCAGGAAGCCTAAAGTAATAAAGTATAATCTACTATTTTCCATTAGGGAGAATCTCTATTTCTGTTCTGCTCTTAGATGCCTGGTTATCATTTTAAAAAAGAACTGAGTTTTCATAATATATTATGCGTAATTTCAAAGAGTTCATGGAAAGGCCATAACCGTACCCTGCTTTCATAAATTAAGAGCAAGTACTGCGTGCATGTCTGTCATCAAATGATCTTACATTAAAGAGAAGACAGCATTTACCTAATTGTATGGAAGTAGTAACTGGAGCTTAAAGTAATTTGCAGTGTTCCAGACTCTAACTTCGGGAGTGGGGGGGGGGGCCAGGGGAGCGAAAGGCATTTTATAGAAAAAGCAATTTTAATCGTTTTTCCTACTATATACTGTGTCAAAATCTTCAGAATACACCTTAGCTGCCCAAAAATATACCTGAATGCATAACCAAAGTACTGACTCGAGTGCTTGCATGCTGGAGCCAAGAACTCACTGCCTGGGAAAACAGTTACAATAACGATGGGACTGCTTAGGCAGCTAGGTGGAATATGAATCCTTATGTAATAACTTCCTCTGTCATCAAAAAGCAAGCTTTGTACTACAACATACTTCTGTCTCAAAAATCTATAATTATCACTGATGTGTTTCATGTAGGAAAGATTCTGGCAGCCACTGACTTGTAATTTTACTGGATTGTTCTTCAACAATGGAGTAAATTTCAGCAACATTGCCAGTTCCTAACATGCTGCCTAGACTTCCCACAGTTAGAAAATCAGTAGAAGGTCCAGTAAGGTTTCAGGGATCCAGAAATAATTCACATGTGCTCAGCAGTAATCAGAGTTAATTTGAATTGCCTTATGTTATTGTGACATCACAAGATTTTTCTCAACTACTGGGACAAACAAGTGTCCTGCAGCAAACTGTCATAGGAAGAATTTATAAAATGCAGCTATGTTTTCCATTATCAGGAGGAAAAAATGTGTCAACATCAACACAGTCGCTTCCTACTTTGGAGATGAAAACCTGAATAGATCATAATTCAGATGACCAGGGCATGAGAAAACTCCAGAAACTACTAAATTGAAAATAGATATTTTTCACCCAAAAATACATGTTCATCAAGTTAATAATGTGCCCCACTCCCCAAATTAGTAAAAAACCATAGAAGACCTAATTATCTGTTTTAATCTACACTGGGCTGCATATTTCACAGACCAAAAGGAAGTCTGGAATATTCAATTAGTGCTTGCTGATAGAGTTGTCAACTGCTGACCTTTCAAACTGTACAAAAAACTAACCAATTTCATTCTTCTAATTACTGAGACGTTAACAATGTTCAAAGGTATTGACACATTTCAAACTGATTATCATTATAAATCTTAATATCTAGTGAAAAATACTTAGTTGTTAAATAAAATCCCAACCTATCAGTAAGACTGAGACGTCAACCAAAAGCAGCTCCTCCTGCTTCCTAACACTGCCTCGTAAATCCAGTATAGGTTAGTCCACTTTTGTGGACTTCATCACCACACTATCTTGTGCATCATAAAGTGCACAAGATAGTGTTCCTTTGCGATTAAACTAAACCAAAGGGTGTGCTGCAACTGCTAATGGGCCTCCAGTTCAAAGAGTTAACTCAGAACTAGTCCTTTGAAATGTCATGTAATAGAAGTGCTATCTCCTCAGCAACAACTGCACTGCTCTACAGGTTTGCTCCTACTGCACCACAATACTTGCTAGTGTAGAAATAGTCCAAATATGCAGTATGGTACCTCTGCCATACTTTCAGTTAGCTGGTATTTAATAACATAAAATATAATTACTTGTATTTTAAGCCAGTCTAATATTTAGTTTGAGCAGCAGTCTGAATTTTGAAAACTAAGACTATGAACTTGCTAAATATAAAGCATAACTTTGGAGGAAGAAACTTCATTGGTAGGAAAGCTATCACCAATTTAGTCTGCATTTAATTTTATTTTTCCTCCTCTAGTATTCCTCATCTTTCCCCTAGGGACCCCATATCTTCCCTAGTCTATTCTCCTGACAGCTGGTGATCACCAATATCACAAATTAAATATTATTTTGCAACAAGACAAATAAAAAGATGTGGAAAAAAATCTGGAAATGTTTTGAGTTCTCATTATAATAAATGCTACCACAGATGTGTATAATTAGACAGTAGCCTAGAATGACAACAATATATTGCAGTAAAGTGCCATTTGTTTGCTTTTCACTTGTGTGACTAAAGAGCACTGAGGAATACTATCTTCACAGCTCACAGTTTAGAAACCTTCTAAATAAATGCAGTCATACAAAATACAGACACGTTATACAGTGCATTTCTATCATTCATGAAAGTAAGTATTAACAGTGAACTCCTATAATTATGTTGCCAACTGATCTGACTAAGATTCTTTGTTTAGTATGGGTTTAAGATTTTAGTATTGTAAAGTGAGTTTTTACTTAAAGGCAAAATCCTTCTGAATCAGAATTAACACATAAAAACATTTCAGGTTGGGTATTAGGAAGGATTTTCTCACTGAAAGAGTGGTTAAGCATCGGAGCAGGCCCTACAGGGAAGTGGTGGAGTCACCATCCCTGAAAGTGTTCAAGAAACTGAGTAGTCACTGCACTTTGTGGTATGGTTAAGTGGGCATGGTGTTATTTGGTCAAAGGCTGGACTTGATGATCTCTGAGGTCTTTTCCAACCTTGACAATCCTATGATTCAAACAATGAGATTAAGGTATATATGGGGTTCAGTTGATTCTTTTAATGTCAGCGAGATTAGCAATATAAGTAGATTTTTATATTCATGGACAAATGAGCCTGAAGCATCTTTCACTGACAGCGAGGTTGAGGCAGTCATCTCCATAGCTAACTTAATGTGATACATGGAGCAGCAGGTCCCTTCCCCCAACAGTCTCTCACCAAGACCTAGTATCCAGTTTTAATCCAAGGAATGAGGGAAGGAACAGCAGAGCAGAAAGAAGCTTCCACAAGGCAAGAATTGTGGTAAATGTATTTTAAGTACTCATATAGATGCTCATGAGAACTTACAACTGTCAACAGGTACTGATTTTAAGGGTTTAAATCTGATGGTTCAGTAATTCTACTCTCATGTAGTTGAACACTCTACTCAAAGATGACTGAGCAATTTTAATATAGCAGATAGCAGTTGTAGTGGAGGAGGAAGCTTTACAGCCATTTCTTATTTTATATTAATAAAGATATACCTTCGCAAAACAGTTTTATTCATATCATATTATGTATGCAGAGATTGGTCCAGAAGAGGCTGAGAGAGACACATAGCCTAAAGCACTTTAAAATTCTGAATTTCTTGTATGTATTTTGTCATGACATGACAAATCATCTCTGTGAGGTGACGGGTCCTATTTTCTGCATAAAAAATCCAAGGCAGTTACTATGTATTTGAGTATACCATATGTAAGGCAGGGCTTAAAGGAGCCCATTTATCACTACTAAAACATTTAAAAGATCTCATTAGTACAGAATCATCTGACTTCTACCAATTTCTTCACATCTGCTGGGTACCGTTCGCCTTCCAGCACTACAGTGTTGGTAACTTTTACCCTTTCAATAGTTAATGAGCTAGACATCAATTTTGCTGATAATAAAGCCTAGCAATCATCAAAAGAACGCTGGTACCTTTGCAGAATGAGAAGCAAGGGCATATCAGAAAGTCAGAGATCAAACAATTAGAACAAAAACCTGAGAGAACAGCTGAAGGAAAGCAAAGATAAAACAAAAGTCAGTCAAATCTGTAAAGCCCTTCAAAATGACCTTGAAGACATTCAAGATAAGTCTGAAATAAATTTTCAAGACTGAACAGTAACTTTGGGCACTTTTCCTGGAACACTTTCAAAAGGTTTTATTTTGAAGACACCTCTACCTTCAACAGAACAGAGTTCAGATGCATTTCAAAACTTGAGCACCCCAATACTGAGATCCCAGAATGAGTGGCTGCATTAAGCATTCTGAGGACAAACTAGGGACTCAATAGGAAAGAAAATTACTAAAACATGTTGCTATTAAACAGTGTAAGTAAGCAGAAAAAGGAACACAACATAAAACAAACACAGGTGTTAATATGGATAAAAAAGTGAAAACAGACACTTCATACATGACCACTTAAATGCACACACTTACTAGTGTTTTATACTGCAAGCTCTGCCCATGTAACATAAGTGAAGTTTTATGGACAGATTTGAAAAATAAATGTAAACATTAAAGTTTTGGATGATGTTACAAATGCAAGTCAGGCAAAACAAAAGCAAAGCAGGAGAAGACAGATTGTATAAAATGAACTTCCGTTAAACTTTATAGAGGAATCTGAAAACGAGGCAGTCTGAAATGCTAAATTAATCCACTGATTTGTTATCCCTATTTCAAGCAAGAAATCTAAATTCTACAAGGTAGAGATATGCAAGTTTAGGAAAAAGTTTAACTAGTACAGCAATATTTAGGTGCTCATTGTCTAAATGTAAAATACTGTTCTAAGGAAGGGACAACAGGAGGGGGAAGAAAAGGGCAAATAAATCTTGTTCCCAGACTTTTCTATTCATAAACCAAAGACAATATAGGGGTTTTAGTAGTTACTGGCAGTGTAATCTGCCTCAAGTAATACAGACAGAAAAAAAGGCATCACAAGAGCAACACATAGGAGGTACCCAAAACATCCGGACAAATATTTCTGCGTGGTTTCAGGAGGACACTGAGAACAGGTGTAATTTCTTCCTCCCTCTCTTTCACCACAGTTCCATGTTCCCTAATTACTCTAATTGTGCAAGTCCATGAGGGATCGATCTCTCTGCAGGGACTTCACTTCTTTGAGAAAGACATCCCATTAGCATCTCTGTCCTCAGCACAGAGAAGTGAAGGACTTGTCATCTCAGCAAGATACCTTCAAACATTCTATTGTTGGTCTCGTATCCAATTCATGACTTTGCTGAGGAAAGAGTCCTGCTGATCAGTCAAAGACTAGTAGGACCTGGGCCAAGAAGAGGGGTGTACAAGATTAATATCACAGATGACATGACAGTATCTTCCCCAACAGCTCTAGCATTGACTGGCCTCTGAACTCTGTTCTCCAAGAGGGCAAAATGATGGAAAACTAACAGAGAAGGTATGCCAAGGAGCCTTGTTTTTCTTAAATGAAGTCAACAAAAACTGTCCACTGCCTGGCAAGATAAACTCTTACATCTCAACGAATAAGCACTTAACAACTAAAGTGATAAGCATGTTCCATGAGGCTACGGGACTTACTTGACATGAATAAACACTTGCAGAAGAAAAGAAAATTCTTGCTAGAAAGGAAAGAGATGGCACACTAACATTTTACAAAAAAAAAAAAGAGGGGTGACTTGATCAAATAACACTGAGAAATCAAATAATTTGAAGGTTTTAAAGTTAAAACATATCTGTTTTACTTAAAATAAGGTTGACCTTGATATTGCAGAAAACCTTGCCGCAAAGACAAACTATTGTAGACATGGAGATGGAAGGGTAGGTCAGAATGAAGCCCAACACTTCACTTAATCTGTTAAGCCTTGTTAAAACTGCAGTGTCCAAAAATAAATCTCTGATCAGACTCAGTTGGAAAGCAGCTTCCACACCATGGGGAGCCAATAAAGGAGGCAGAGGAGGAAACAGGGTTTTCACACTAGAATCTAGAATTTGAGCTATTAATCTGAACATTGAAGCAGCAGGTATATTATTGATTACACTGCATTTATGGCATTAATGTTGAAAGGTCTCAAGCAAATTATGTCTATGGATGTTTTGTCTAAATATACAGATCCATTTAAAAACAACTTGGTTGCCATGAAAAAGCAATTCTTCCACTAGATTTTATAACCACAGCATTAACTTGCATGTGAGCTTTACAATAAGGTAATTGTTCAGACCTGGTCTGAGAACCATTGTGAAATTTTAGCTATAGAGCTTATTGTAAGTCAAGAAGAAGAATGTATGCCCATCCATTTGGGGAATACATCTATCATGGAATGAAATAAGGAGATTACAGCCCAAGGAAAACCTAGGCACAATTTCAGAGTTCTTTTCATTTTAGCTTCATAGTATTGAAAAACTGAAAATTTCAGGTGAGATACAGATGTCAGAATATAGTGAATTCTCAATTCATTGCATTCTGAATAGAGGGAATGCTATTAAACAATAATAAGGAATATTTAAAGAGGCTTTTAGACAACAGAACTTCAGCTAGCTTCACTCCAGCACCTGAAATCAGATGTCAAAACAGAGCTAGGAAGAACTTCAGAAAATCAACTACTCAAAGTGTCCCACTAGCAAATTAGAAAAAAAAAGATAGTATTCTACAAATTCCCTGAAAATAGTCTCTCACAGATGGCCAAAACATCAGCAGGAACAATTTGGAGACAGATCATTTCAGAGAGGAATATGGTGATGGCTTAACATATCTACATTAAAATTAAAGCAAACATTCTACATTTTTTCCCCTCTCCAATCCTTTAACAAAGGAATCTCTCACATTACTAAAATAGTGCAATGCCGCCATCAGTACAACCCAGGCAACTAAATGGAGTAGATTTCTAAAGCACATATGCCATACTCAATGGCAACTAGCACTTTGGCAACGGATGTGTGGCCATGGAACTAATGATATAAAGCTGAGATAGGCACCAAGAGGCTTTTCAACCTCAGAGATGTGGCAGCTAGGACACTGAGTTACAGTTAATTTGTGCTGAAAGCAGGAAAACAGAACCTTCTGGCATGTAAGATAACAAAGAAACTGAATTTGAGGCACAGATCACTGGCATAGGCCAGCTGGGTTTCTGATCATCTCTATTCCTGCTGTGCTTCACAAAACAGGATTTTGCAAAACTGTTTTAAATAAACAAGAGCACAACCATAGGATGCTCCTACCATTTGCCACCTGTTTTCAAATTAGCCAAACTGGAAATTGGGAAGCTGATGAAGAAATGGTATTATGAAAGTTTTATGACAATATTAACTAAAGCAAGTACTTACTCATGCAACATAACACGAAGGTTTCCTGTGTACAGTTCCATGCTTTTGACTATACTTGTTTCTTTTAAACTGATGTTAATAATCACTACAGTAACAGTCCTCAAACTCATGAAGAAGCAATGTTCCCCTTTATATTCAGAGATATTTTAAATGGGTGAAACTTCACTTCTATGTGATGGTACAACATATAGCACTTTGCCCAAAACAAAGTAAGCTTACCAGTAAAAACACTGTGAAGTATAGTTACAGAGCTTCTATGAAACAGAACTCATACTTCACATCATGTTACTCATATGAAAGTATGTGATACTCATTTTTATTTTCAAATACTCCATGGTATCAGTCTTACAATCTTATTCTTACATTCTTGGCTTGTTGGGGGTGTTTTGGTTTGGTTTGGTTTTTTTTTCCTCCATAATGAACAGTTCTAATTTGCCATAGTTCTGGTTTAATACACACAGGACTCCATTTAATCCTTAGACTTTTCAGGAAAAATTATAATTTTTCTAACACAATTAACTGGCTGAGGGTATTCAACATAAGAACCCCTAAGGACTCAAAGCAAAAAAAAACCAAACCCTCTACTAGACTAGCTTTCATAGGTAAATACGCAGGTTTTTGTCTTCTCAACAGTGTTACAATCACAGGGAATTAAACAGCACTAATTGCATCTAAGGACTTTTGGTTAATAGTCACTAAATTGCTATGAAAAATGCTTTTAAGCATAAAAAAAATACTGACAACTTCTGTGACCAGTTTCACATTAAAAAAAATGTTTGACATACACAGTAAAAGAAAATGAGTGAACAAATCACTTGTAAAGGTTAATGTACAGTAAATATGATTGGCAGTGATAATCCATTTTGAAGTAAGGCACATATTCTAGTTTAATTAAATAACACAAATCTAGCAGTTGGCTTCTGCTTCTCATTTTAAAACAGCAGAAAATAACTACTAATGAAACCTTATGGACTAAACATCTATCACTTGGTTCTGTGACAACAGGTGAGCGAACCTGATGATTCAGTTGAATCAGTCCTTTGTTTCTATACAGCACTTGTCCTTGAAAACACAAAGATTTAACTTTCTTTGCCTGAAACTAATCATTTCATATGTATTCTTTGCAATGAAAAATGTGAACTTCAAATGTTGATATGCAGGATTGCAGAGATCACCTGTCCCTTCTCCATAATTAGTATTATTGGGTCATGCCTCCCAGTGACATTGCTAGTTGCCCAAAACAGGCAAGACATACTTGCTGGCTATGCTCTTTGCTTTTTTTTCTATACACTGATGGCTTTCCCCTTTCCCCAGATTTCAGAGATGAGATTTGTGGTGTGATGTATTTTCAACACTGCTTCTCTTAAGACACCATGACTGCTGTTTAACAGTTACCTATTAATACTGGAAAGCATCATCATTTCAGAATTCCCATATAGGAATCTCCTTAATTAGGCAATAATTTTTTTTAAAAGTCAGGTCAGTTTCAGGTGCACCTTGGATTACAAAAAGATTTTACCCCTCTCCCATAGAACACACCTATATTCCTGCCTCACTGACACTATTTGTACTTCCACTTACAGATCTTTTCATTGCTCATATTCTGCAACATAAATTGAAGAGCTCAACTAAAACCCTTGGTTTCAAGAACTGACACCCTAATCCCCTTAGCACACATTGTATCTGAACACTTGTCTCAATTCCGAAGAGGACTCCAAAACAGCAGAACTCTGCAGAACAAAAGCTGTTCACATGACTGATTTCATTAAGGGATTAAAAACCGCATTTAGAATGGATTTAATTACAATAGGATTGATAAGCTTGGATAAATGAAGCCTAAACCATCCAGCAATCTGATTCAGGCACTCCAAGATTAAGATACATAAGACAATTTATATCACACTTCTTTTACAGCAAAGAACGCGAAAATGAAAAATAGGTCAAATAACTCTCACAGCAAGCTATTTCACACCAGGGGATGCATGCCACTCAAATTTTTCTTAAGTTTATTAAAGACAGAATTAAAAAAAGCGTTGTTTAAACACACTGAACTTTCAATGTATGTTTCTTAAAAACCTCTCCTGTCTAGGCTAAAGCTTTACAAAAAAATTTCAAATTAAGTGTTAAGTACCAGACGCAGCTTCTAGGCCAGCCTGACCGAGGAGGTCACCCAGCAGGTGAAGGTCAGAGTGCTCAGTCTGCAGTGGAGTGGCAGAGGGACAAGGAAGAGTTAGGGAAGTTACTAAATCATGGAGGGGCACAGGCAAGAGAGGCGTGTAAGACTATTACTGTAGGTAGTAGGGAACACAGTGTTAGGATTTTCACGTCCACACGCATTTTTCCTTTACTACCACAATGTCACAGTTGTGAAATGACATTCTGACAAAATCTACATTACAGCATACTTAAGTTTTTCGGTATATGAAGAATGCATCTTTTTTTAGTAACTTTTTTTTAAGCACTCCACAGTCATATTGGAAAATTGTATTCTTCAAAGTTATTCTTATCACTTTTGCATCAAATGCCATTCAGACAATACCAGCTACTACACAAAGAGGCTGACAGTTGAAATTAAAAATATTTAGGAATAACTCACATCATACAATCAGTACATACCCACTGAAATAGTTTTCTTATAAGCACACAGAAGACAATTAGCCAGAGGAATAAAATGAAATTCAAAACAGACACAATAAACCTTAGTGTTTTTAGTAAAATACAGTAATAGCATACACAACAAAATGTACTTTATATTATCTCAACGTACCTTTCCAAGATCTGCAGCCTGTTTTAAAATATCCCTTTTTAGATCTTCTGCTCTCTTAGAATGAAAAGAATTACTTTGACTCTGGATGACAAATACAATTTCTTTTAATTCTGTAAACCAGAAAATAAGATTTAAAGACAAAGGAAGTTATTTACTGTTTTGCTTCAAAGCTAGTGAGGACCCACACGCATGGGGGAGTCTATTACACAGCAAGCTAACCCTTCAATTATAAAAACATTTAATGAAATAGTTAAAAGGCATAATTTAATATACACACACAGACACATCCAAAACTTTCCTTGTCAGGATTAACTTATAAAAAGCACAGTGTGACTAGAAGATGTGCAGCAGATTGCTCATGCCCACAGTGAACAGTAGCCACATTCATGAAGTTGCTTTCTCTCCAATACACCAGGACTCCTTATTTCCAGAGTTAAAAGGTGTTAGTCATAGACCAGCATCTCCCCTCACTAGGTAATGCATGAACATGAACCAGAAAAGATGTTTCCCCAAAAAACAACTTAATACCCAGCCCAGAAACAAACATCCGATGGAGAGACACACATATGAGAACAGTGAGGTAACACTCTTATCTAACAGGACAGCACTTATCTCTCACATGTGTCTTCACAGTGTTTAAAGGCATTGTAGTTAAGAACTATAAATGCAACAGAAGTGCAATACATTTATTGGTAAAAGAAAATAATGAAGTGGCTTTGCAAACATTTATTGATTTAAAAAAAGCAATTGTTAAAAAATAAAAGTAGGTGATGAAGTAGGTAGCCAAATTTTCTTGATGACAGTGGATAGAATAATCCCTCAACACTTAGAAAGCTAAGAAAAGCAGGCAGATACGATCTGATTCAGAAGCAGAAAACAGCAGAGGACAACAAAGGATGAGAAGATGAAGGGAAGCAGAAAGAGGTCCCTTTCAGAATTCTTCACAAGTTTGATCTATGCTGTATAAGCCACCCAAGATCGTAACTATCAATCAATGTGTAAGATGAGAACCACATGATATTGCAGCTTCTGTTTGGCCAGAAAAGGCTGAACTTTACAGATATCATGTAGAAAGTATACAGATGAGGTACCTCAGAATATAAAAACTTGAGACAGTACCAAAAGGAAAGAAATTAATATCCCATGGAATCTGTACAGAATGTCAAAAAACGTGGAGAAGGAAGAAAGTTCACATAAAAAAATTATATGGTAACTTGGTAAATAGAGTAGGACGAGTGAAGAATGGTGGAACAAAGGTGGAGAAAATGTCAAAAAAAGGAAAGAAGTAGTCACAAGGAAAAAGAATAAAACTCAGCAATGAAGAAGGATCACAAGAAAAATGGTGGGAATAAAAAGAGCACTAACCACAAATATCCTCACTAAGATTATGAGAAGACTGCTATATCCACAATCTGAGGAACAATTACATTGCTTTGCTCCTCTGAACAATCACTTGTTAGTTTAGACCTATGACAGCTCAAAGCTGCAGTTAAATGTTTTTCTACTTTCCCCTTGATATTATTTTCCCTTAATTTATTAGCTTATTCACCAAGACAATCTCTGAAATTGTCAAATTGTTTGAGGTTTCTGGTGATATATTATAGAGATGGTATAAGCATTGGTTTAGGCATCAATTTTAATTTCACATTTTTCCCATGATGTAGGAATCAACAGTGTTCATACCCTGAACAACGTGACAAACTGTTTAAAAACCCCATTCACAATGAAACCTTCTGAATAGCAACTATTTGCTGTCTAGCAAGATCTTTGCTAGATTTCCTGTGCAAAAATTAAAATCACTCCAAAAACTGAAACTGTACTTCATTGATGCTGAGTCAAAGGGCTAAATCTACATGCACAACACCAAACACATCCCCAGAGATAAAAAGCAAACACTACATTGCTTTGTATCATTACTGTTTTAGTATCAGTATATTTACATATATGGAAATATCTGGATTACACTCAGTTTCAATTACAGTACATTTAACAACAACTGTGATATTCCACAATAGAATACTTTCCAGGAGTAAGCTAACACCTACTTTGATGTTTCTGCTTTAATCCAATGGAAATAGTTTCCCGTGCTATAGGAGTTTAAAATAGTTAATAAAAAGACATTTCAGTGTATTAAAATGTCAACAGAAAATAGGTCTAATTTTAAAATCCTACATTGTTTCTCAAGTTGAAAAACAGTCTATTAATCAAGACAAAGATATTAATCTTTCAAAAGACTTCATTCTATCTTGAAAGAGCTACTAATCTGTATGTTACAATTCAAAAAAGAATGAAAAATCAGAGAACTAAGTACTGTCAAGAACTACATCCTCTGTTTCAAGCCCTTCCACAATGTCACCTACAGAAATGGGTTAAATGAGACCTAAAAAACATAACTCTTTAAGGAGAGAAGCTCTAAAAAAAAAAAAAAATAAAAAATTATATATTGCATCAGACCAATGGTCTCTGTAATCCAGTGTATTGTTTTTAACAGAAGCAACTGGAAACTACTCAGGGACACCACAAAACCTGCACTTTCTGCAGTATTCCTCATCCTCTAACACCACTGACCACTATTTTATTCAGAAATGCCACAAGACACGTTGCTGTCTGTTTAACTTACCATTCATTTATGGACTTGGCCCCTCTTAAAACTGCTCTTATGGTCTGCTTCCACAGTCCTGTGGAAGTCTCTAAATTTTGCTACCTGCTGCATAAAATACTTTCGTTTGTCTGTTTTAAAGTGATCACCTACTGAAACAATCAATAGATGTCAAATGGTAGTTACATCACTAACGTACCTCTGTAACATTCATAAAGATAACTTTCCAAAGCAAAGAGATAATACTAAAACTTAGGAAAATTCAGCATTGTCAAAAGAGAAAAAAAATAATAATAAAAATAAAAGGTCTGTCGATGCCTCCCTGGGTGTTCTATGAAGTGAGACACAGAAGCTCTGTTGGGATAAAAGCAAAGAGCAACACCCAGCTCCTGGCTGTGCTACGAGATTGCACAGAAAGGCAGAAAGGGATGAAAGAATACAAAGAGGAAATGGATTTTGGTTGACACCAGATAGGGATGGGTGAACAGGGAAAAGAGTAGTAAAGTTTCTATAGACAGGTTGACCTTTCAATGGTAAAATGGGAGATAAATGGCTCAAGTAACTGAATTATTATTTTCCACCGAAGTTGTTATCTGTGTTAGGGACAGCAACTAATTTAAAAAAACAAAAAAGCCAAACAAATCACAGATCTTCTCAGCAACATTCAGATATGTGCTAGTAATGCCACTAAAAGCAATCTAAATCTCCCTAGTATTCAGCTTCAATGTCAGAATGAACTCACAACTACTCAGAAACTCCTACAACAGAAAGATAATTAGGCTGATTCCTTTTAGAACAAGAAGAAGCGAGTCCTGAGGCTTTAGCAGAGTGAGAAGCCCAAGGTTACAGTGCAGAGAATGAAAGTTCTTATCTCAGGTTTGCTAGTTTTTTTCCAGAAGGCCATCAGACCTGTCTTCAGAAAAGGCAGAACTCTGCATAAGTTTTATTCTCATTATTTATCACACATGTCTAGCAGCGAAAAATTACATTACCACTATTTTACTTATTGTTTGATATGCTTCTTAAATGTTTGCTTCTAGATATTACAAAGTTATCATAACTTGTTACAAGTAATTTATGATAACTCTAGGTATTACAAGTACAATGAGAGCCTAGGAGAATGGTAAAAATTCAGCTTCATGCTAAATTGTTACAAGAACAGTTACTAGGTACCATAAAATTTTATTTTAAAATACAGTGTACTACAAAAACCATTTCATCAGTTTCATAGTGGAAGTGTACACGTTCAAAAAAGACTTAACTATAAGAACTGCAGAAGACTACATGAGCCAAGGAAAGAAAAAGGTATTTGTGAATCAGCAATTAACTAATAATGCTGATTGAGCATTGAGGCACTGTTGACACAGTCATTTTACAAAGCATATATTTTGTTTATATGAAAAAGGCAGCCACAAATGAAAACACAGATTATACAGTACTTACCTCTGCTTATTTTACTAATTGTTCTACTTTCTTCAGACTTCTAGAAGAGAGGAGGAAAAAAACCCAAATAAGAATATATACAAAACCTCAAATATTTCTAGAGAAAAACACTGGGAGTCAAAGCATTCATCAGATTATTAATGTAAACTCAAAAACTACTAAGAAAAATAAAGTAAAAAGTTTTTCCTTATCAAGAACTGCAACAGATATCCTGCATGCTTGCACACTAATACTCCAAAAATACAGTAAGTGAATAAAAAGGAAAACAAAACCCATACAAAAAAAGAGAGAATGCTTTTCCATAACTCAATACCAGAACTCTTTAAATTAACAGTGTCTCTTATTTTTTTAATTTATTATCTATCTCCTCAGAAATTCCTATTTATGGAATTCAATAAAGCAAAGACACCTGTTCAGTGTGTCAAAAAAGTCCAAGACACTGTTATTCATTTCATCCACTATCAAGCTTCTATCTAACACAATTCTTAAAGGAAGACTCAAAAGCAATTTACATCAAGAAAAATAAATATGGAAAGGTTGTTGTACATAACATGACTTTACTGACATTTACACAGGTATCACACAACTCTGTGATGGAATTTTACCAGAGCGCTGAGGAAGGGACAAGAGAGACACTGCACTTGCATCATTAACCAGGAAACCAGGACACACACATAAAAATATCTTAGAAGCATATTCAATTGCTTCTAAATAACAGAGGTTGGGTGGAACTATGTTGCTTAGGAGAGAGAGGACTGGAGAAGGAGCTCTGCACTTCCTACAAAAATTATAGGAAGGAAAACAGAGCCTTCATTTATTGCACAATTTCTGTCTGGTGACAGCACCCCAGTGCTTTGGTTTCTCCACATGTAAAATTAACTGCATAAGAATGTTGTAGGATTTATTCTGGTCCAAGTGTTTTAAGACTTTCAAACAGAAATGCCATACAAGGCACTCCTCAATAATAAGCCTGTACATAGTTTTCCTACTCCTGAGACAATTTCTATTTCTAGATACTTAGCCCACTCCCTTTTTTTTTTTTTAAGTATCAGATCTATGTATTTCTTTTAGCCCTGCTTGCATCAGATGATCTCTCTTCTGCGCAGGTCTGACTTTTCACTGAAATGCATAAGCTTCACCTTCCTTCTTTTCAAGAATGACTGCATTGCATATATTCTTATGACCCTTTTTTTGCTGAGTGGGTCAATAAAGTTTAAAAAATTTCTTATAAGACTAAGTTATTTTGATGACTATACACAGCACTGTTATTATATCTCACAGTTAAGTTTACACTCTAAGCTAACCTATATCGGAAACAATTTAGGAAGATTAATTTTCTGTGCAAACAAAAAACTATGTGTTTTGTGGTACAAAGTGGGAAGACAAGCCATATTTTATTATCACTTTTATTAAAACACAAACCAAAACAATTATTGCCTGTTACATTCCTGTTAATGTTATTGGGGGGGAAAAAAAAAGGAGGAAATAAAGTTATTTTGGCCTGAAGAGTTCTAGGAGGCCCCTCTGACTTCATCTGAGGGAAAGTTGTAAAACTCTAATAGTAAGGAAAGCCTTCATAAATTATATCCTATATAAGAATGATAACAAACAGCTGGATTGAGACAGTAATGGAATTTAACAAACAGTAACTTATAAGTAATGACAACAGAATGATATTACTGAGTCTCCCAGACACACTGGAGCAAATCAGCAGTTTGCAATAGGGATCTTTTTCATTTAGGAAAATTACTGTAGATACAGCTCCCATCATCAAAACCATAAATTATTTAGAAATGCATACCTCTGACTATCGCATTTGATGTGAGATCACCAGATCTAAATGGCAGTTATAGATTCTAACTCAATTCATTCCAGTACTTTTACTTTCCTCCCTTAAATTTCTTTTATACATACACAAATATCTGTTACAAATACATACAATAACAAAAGGATAGACAGCAGTCTGTTATAGGACGTACATGCACATCTAACACCCATTATGCTATTTAAAGCTTGAGCTAGCTCTGACCATCAGCTCTTCTAATCTGTTAATTTGAAATTTCATATGCAAGCTTTACTTGAGCCGTGACTGGAGTAGTAATATGTAATAATGCTAATTTAGCAGAGAGGCAGCCATTTCCCTCTCAATGTATTATATATATATATATATATAACAAAAGCAAGAAGAAAGGAAAACCTGTCTCTGAAATAATAAAGGTTATATGCTAAAAAATTTTTCTCAATAGCAATAACAACTTATGTCTTCTATACCACAGTGAACAGAAAGATATGATGTGAGCAGCACTGATGTCAATGATCAACATGCTCAATGTCACAGATATTAGGCTTCCTGCTCTGGTCTTTTCTAGCTTATTTTATAATGTCTGTAAAATGTCCCTGCTATAGCAATTAAAATTTATTACCTGCAGCACTGGTTGTTCAATCTTATCTTCTGCACCTTCAGGAACTACACTTAAAACAAAAGCTGAAAGAAAAAGCAGATTTTTTTGATATTATAGGAGCTGACTTTCACAACTGACAAAGTTCTACAGCAAAAAAAAAAAAAAGAAAACCCACACCAACATTTAGTTATATTTTTCACATTAAATTATACTATATTAGTAATAATCTTTCTGAACATGAGACAGTCTGTTCTTAACAGAATTTATAGGTTTGCTGCCTGACAATTCCCATGCCATGGCTGAAAAAAACCATTTTTTGATGTGAAGCCAATTCATCTTGGCTTCAAGGCAAATAAATCCCTTTAAAATGAAAATCTGTTCAATCCAGTAGTTCAGTTGGTAACAGCATAATATGCTACCACATGGGAGACCTGCAGTCCACTCTGTCTTTTGGTTAAAATTTGAGTTACCAAAGCTTCAGGTGAAGCCACAGAAACTGACAGCGACTTGTTAACATATGAGGTCCAAACACACATTTACAAAAAGAACAGAGACCCCAGACAGGTAATCTGCACAGATATAGCATTATCTTAAACCCTTTTTAGTGACACCACCCTATGCACACACTTCTAGTTTGTATTAGAAAAATAACTGTAAAAAGGGTTCTGCTGGTGTTCAGTTTCTTTTCTTGTTGATGGAGTCACTAAATCAATTTGTCTCAGTGTGCTCATTTCTGAGAGTAGCTCCGTTTAGTGTAAGAAAGCCTTGCTAAGATTCTTGGTAAGAAATTTTTTTCTTAAACATACTAAAGAGATGCAAATGAAAGAAAATTGTTATAATTTGGAAGGAATTCAAGATACGATTCATCATGGTCAAAATGATGGCTTTCTTAAAAACTCGTGTGGAAAACAGATTCAAGAGGATTGCTTAAAGCAAGTTTAAATTAAT
The DNA here is from genome assembly GCA_013396655.1 of Campylorhamphus procurvoides. NCBI lineage: Eukaryota > Metazoa > Chordata > Aves > Passeriformes > Dendrocolaptidae > Campylorhamphus > Campylorhamphus procurvoides. Next base: position 1,160,836 of record WBMV01005530.1, on the reverse strand, counting down.
TATTGCTTGAAATTGATTTCAAAGTGAATTGCTAGCCACTATCATTCCTCTGACACACCAGAAACACTGAATATAGGAAAGCAAGACAAGAATTCCAAAGTCTGTGGTGCCCCATCTCCGATTACCTACATCTCTATACTCTTTTAATAAAGACTTAATTTCATCAAGTGTCTAGGAGTTGAGGTTTACAATGACGTCTCTAGCCCACATTAACTTGAACCTCAAATCACACCACTACATCCAGACAACCCAAAAATCCTTCTAACACAGTAGACTCATGCTGACCATAGACACAATTCCATACAGCTTTTAGCCAGGAAGAAGAAAACAGAGTACAAGTAAGAGTGTACTCCAAAGCTGTCCTTAAGTAAACGTTTTACACTTCAATCCGAAAGTGAGATTGAGAATGGAGAATTCCTCATTCTGCCATTATATCCCTTGCCAACAGCACGTTCTGATAGTTTTCCTCCTTCTCTACCGACATAACAGTTCTCACAGATTCAGACAAAGAATCCTTTCCCCTACACAACCAGATCCGCACCTTCTACTTTACACAGTCCTAATGACAAAATCAACACAAAACACCCTTATTCTGCGAAATGGACTAATTATACACTATTAGCATGAAGAAGTATCACCTCATAAATTCACAAAAGTGAAAACAGCCTTACTTACAAAACTGAATAAAAGCTTAATTTTCATGACTTTTGGTTTTTAATTTGCACCTGAGGAATGACAAACGAAACCTGAAATGACTGTGATTGACAAGAGATGGTGCATGTCTTACTGCACTGCATCTTACAACCCATGCCACACTGCTTCCAAGCTTTATAAAATATTAATGCATGTGATCTTTGAAACAAATCAAAAAATAATTAGATTACCTGGGAAAAAATACCTATTTCACATTTCGAGAGCACAGATAAAGCTCTTCAGGGAATTATTTAAACAACTTCCTTCATCTTGGTATTAGAGAACCACAGAATCATTAAGGTTGGAAAGGATCCCTCATGGTCATCCAGTTCAAAACTCCCGAAGTTGGATCCTCAGGACATTGTCCAGTTAGGTTTTTGAGTATTTCCTAGGACAGAGACTCCTGAGCAACCTCTTCCAGTATTCAGTCATTCTTACAGTGAAAAAAGAAATCAAACCAAAAAACAAACCAAACCAAAGAATATTTATGTTCAAATGAAATTTCCTGTATTTCAGTTTGTGCAAACTACCTCATGTCCTGTTGAGTACCAGAGTCTGGCTCTGTCTTCTTTACTGCTTTCTATCAGGCTTTTACAAGTATTGGTAAGATCCTCTCTGAACCTTCTTTTCTCCAGGCTAAACAGCCCCAGCACCTTCAGCCTCTCCTCATCTGTCAGGTCTTCCAATCTATTAATAATCTTCACAGTCCTTTGCTGGGCTCACTCCAGTGCATCCATCTCTCTCTTGTACTGGAGAGCCTAGACCTGGACACAGCACCCCAGGTGTGTCTCACTAGTGCTGAGCTGACAGAAGGGCCACCTCCTTTGTCCTGCTGCCAACACTCTCCCCAGTGTAGCTCAGGAGACTGCTGACCACCTTTGCCACAATGGCACTCTGCTAGTTCGCAATCAGTTTGTTGCAAAATAGGACTCTCAGGTCCTTCTCTGCAAAGATGTTTTCCAGACAACATGTCCCCAGCATGTAATGATGCATGGGGTGCCTCCTTGTCACCGGCAGGACTTGGTATTCCCCCTCACTGAGCTCAGTTTCCTGTGTTTCCTGTTTGCCCACTTCTCCAGCCTTCTGAGGTCCCTCTGAACAGCAACACAAGCAGCTGGTTCATCAATTCCCCTTGCCCGTTTTGTAACCTCTGCAAATTTGCTGAGGGTGCACTTTATCACACTAAAGAGGTTGTTAATGAAGAGGTTAAACACCAGTAGAGCCACCACACCACTGATCAGAGCCCACAAGCCCAGCAAGTCAGACAGCTTTGTATCCACCTCACTGTCCACATACACAGCTAGTTTGTGTATGGCTTTATAGGAGACAGCATTGAACTCAAACTGCTTGCTAAAGTTGGGATAAACAACATTCACTGCTTTCCCCACATTTATGAAGGCAGTCATCTCATCATGTAAGTCTTTTGGGTTGGTTAAGCATGACCGCCCAATTATAAAAACACGGTGACTTCTTGCAGTCACCCTCCTGTCCTTTATATGTTTGTCTTGTCCTTTCTTGTTTGGCAATTATATCCAGGATTATTTGCTCCATCACCTTCCCAGGGACTGAGGCAACATTGGCCAACTTACAGTTTCCCCAGATTCTCTTCCCTGCCCTCCTTGAAGGCAGCAGTGATATCTGCTTTCTTGAGCAGTGTCCCCCAGTCACCATGACCTTTCAAAGATTATCAAAAGTAACCGTGCATTGACATCATCAAACCCCACCAGTACTTGTGTGTGCCTCCCGTGAGAACCCGTGCACTCCTGTATGTCCTGTTTGTTTAAACGTTCCCTAAACTGGTCCTCCTCCAGTGAGAGTAACTTTTCCTTGCTCCAAACTTTCCCATCACTTCCAGGGGCCCAGGATTGCTAAAGGTGGGTCTTAACAGTACAGATTAAGGCAAAAAAAGTTCCAAGTTCCTCACGCACTTCCATGTCCTTCTTTTAGTATAGACTGTTCCCCCATTCAGAAGCAGGCAAATATTTTCCCTAGTCTCCCTTTTGCTGAAACACCTCCAGAAGATCTCTTTCTTTCCTTTCACAGGTTGAATCCCTCACCAGATTCAATTCCAGGTGGACCCTGGCTTTAGTAATGGCATATCTGCACTCTCAGACAGTGTCTCCAAATTTCTATCTCTTGTATGCTTCCCTTTTATGTTTGAGTTTTGCCATGAGTGTCTTTTCACGCATGTGAGCCTCCTGCCATCTTGACTTGCCTTCCTGCATGTGGGGACGGATCATTCCTGAGCTTGTAGGAGACGAACCTTTAAAAATCAACCAGCTCTTCTTGACCACCTCCCATAACAATCCACCTTTATTGCTGAGGACAATGGCTAAAAATTACTTTTGTTGCAGCTGCCCAGACACACAGTGCAACTTCAACACTCACATATATAATTTATTTAACAAACCAATACCTGTAATGAATGCTAAAGTCTCTCTATATATCATTATTCTTAATCCCTGGAATTTCAAAAATGCAACATCCACTTCTTATCCAACAAATAAAAACATTAAAATGACTTGGTATCTTTTACCTTAAATATATCAGGAAAACTTTTTCCAGCTAATACATTTTAATAAGACAAGAACTGCTCAGACTATTTTTAAAGTACTGAAGAAACATTCACGAAACAGACCAGTAGACCACTGAAGACACCACAAAAAAAAAGCCTCAAGAGTCTTCACCCAACAGTAATCAAGCTTTTCACTCACAGAGATTGTAGGAATCTATCTTACCAACACTCTACTACCTTATTCTGTTATGCACATATAATTTGATATGAATAAAGCAATCTTCAGAAGTAAACTGGCTGACACTCTTCTGTCTAACCAACCTGATCTCTCAGCCTGGAAATAAATATCCTTCTAAGGATTTACTGGGAAAAGGCGGGAGAAGAATATAGTAAATTTAGCTGGTCTACAAAGTATCAACAAAGGGACCACAGCATATGTAGAAAATGTAGAAAAATGTTGACATCTTCAAGATTAATGCATCCTACCTGCATTGCACTCCTAAGGGGCTTCTGAAAAAGGTGTGCCCGGGAGTGGACCACTGATAGAAAAATTCTAAGTACACATGCAGCTCATGATCAGTTTTGCAACACAGGCAGAAACCATAAAGTCCCTGTGGCAAGGGTATCTCTTTGTTGCAAGCAAATTACACATGCACAAAGAAGGATGGCCTAAGTCTAGGAGCTATCAGATGCTACCAAAACAAAGCAGTAACTTTTCACACCCAATCATTATTAACTCAGACAACTGCAACATACTTCTTTCAGCATAACTCCCTAAAACTCAGATCAATCTCCGGAGCTAGATGTATCTTTGCTAAAACCAGAATCTCCTCTAGCTCCTTCGTGTTTTCTGACACAATGCAAGCATGACTCAGGTGGACCACTGACTTACCACAGAGCAAGGAGAAAATATACTGCCAGATGAAACTTAATAGCTGGCAAAAGTTCAAGCTGTGTAGGCATCACAGTAACCAAGAGGCCTGGGTAATTGATTAATTGTGTGATTTCTCATAAACAAAGCTACCCAAAGCATAAAAAACCCTAGCAAGGCACCATCTTAAATGCAACCTGTAATTTTGTATTTGTCACTTCATTATTTAATGCATTGTGTGCTCTGAAGATTTTTAAGACACTTTCTGGGTTAACATCTTGTCCTTTGGCACAAGCAGACAGAAGCTGATCATGTCAATCACTAGCCCTCCCCTCCTTTTGTTAGATGTCCAAGAACTGAGGATAAAAAAAGGAAATTTTAAAAAGACTTTAAAGATCTTTATTATCATCAATCCTATCTTTTTTTCTTTTGAGAACAGGACTAAAATCCCCTGGAACAGCTAGACAACATTTTTTGGATCCATTCAAAACCTGGAACTGTAATCTGAGAATGCAGTGTAAGCACCTTCAATTCCTAATTATTTTTGTCAACTGTTCCATTATTTCTATTAAAATTTTGATGAGAAGACTTGTTTACAACATTAGAAAGTAAACATCAATTACTTATTTTCATTGTTCAGCAGTGGAACTGCAGGAATATGCCAACAAACTTAGAAAAATGGATGTAAATACTGCAGCATTAAAATACAATAAACTGTATGAATATATACAGTGATATAATACATGTTAAACATAGAAGCAATCCTTTCTTCAGTACTACCCTTTCAAGCATAAACAATTTCCAAACATTTACAATTATATGACCACAAAGTGCAAAGGATATTAAAAACTGAGGACTTTTTCATGTTCACAGGCAAATCCATGAAACAGAAAGGCAACACTTATTATGTTGCTCTTTTACAGTCTGATTCAAGGCTGACTGACCCAGAGTCATTCCAGCCACCTCACTGGGCTCTGGGTCAGTTTAAAAAAGTTATAATTCTACAACTTAATGTATGGTAAAATACTATGACTAATAATGACCACTTCAAATAACGAAGCCAGTGATTGTGTTGTACACCACAGACGAAACATTTAAAATAGAACTCTTTCATACTTCCAATAGTAATTTAACGAAAGGCCTATTTTTGTTTTGTTTGGGAGTTGACTGGGTTTTCTCCACCTCCCTAGTTTTCAAAGAACATACGATTCTATGGATTGACATGATTCCAGAGAAAATCTGCACTGATGCTGTCAAAGAGACATGATGTTCCATGGTGAGACAGCCCATGAGCACTAGCAAACAATATAAATTAGTTTCATGTATTGACACACAACCTTTTATAATATTTCTTCATTGTTGCTACTCTATCAGCATCGAAGACTCTGGTCAAGCCAGATAAGAATGAGGACTTACAGATTTATCAACACAAAATGGGGAGAGAGCAGGAGGAAGAAGAGGGGGTGATGCAAGCAAATTTAGAGCATCAGAAGCTTTTCATAAGATAAAAGCAACTAATTATATTGCTTTACACATATGGGAAGAAGGCAGCTGAATCAGTGAAATGTCTAAATGAGTGATGTGTACACCAGGATCTTTATAAAAGGCAAGCAAAGAAAAAGCATCATCATTATCCCTTCTGATTGTCTAGAAGTTAAACCATACAAAATCAGCTGAATACATTTCCCCACTCTATAAGCTGCCACCTGCAAGTTGGAATTTATTAAATTACTTAACTACCGACAGACAGTTTGCTTCTGTGAAAGGCATCCCAAATTATTTCTGTTTTCCAAGAACAAAGCTGACTGTTTTGCAAACTCACTATCCAGGCCATTTCAAAAGCATATGTTATTCAGGAAAGCATGGACTCTTTAATGTAAAAGGTTGTTTTAAAAAAATAAAAGAAACCCATAAAACTGCGATAAGCTTCTGGTGAACAAATTCCACATATGCATTAATCAACATCTACTAAACAAGAACATGAGTGTTTCCATTTCTTTGCTCCAGCTGCATGTATGCATGTATGCACAATAAATACACATACACACAGTGGGAAAAAATAAAGCTGCTATTCTCTGACTGTGATTACAATCTGTTTGAGGTTACAAGTGTTATAGTACCTTGCTCAAGCACTGGAGCAATACTATTCATCCCAGAAAGAATGAAAAGCAGCTTCAGGAAGAGCTGCAGAATATTAGGACTCCTCCAAAAACCAAGTTGCGTCAGTGAAAGCAAAAGGGTTTTGCAAAAGAAACACCAAAATAACAGTTTCACTTTGCTGAAAATGGGATTTATTAGTACCAGCGTTCCCCTGCGTGATTTTGGTCCACAAGCCATAGCAGTGGAGGAGAAACAAACTCCAAGGCTCACAACAAACTGACAAGCCTGCGCTAACAGAGATGGAAACATTGAAGAATAGAAATAATGAGAAACAGAGCCGGTATAAACATTTATTTCTGTCTCTTACACTCACGGCAAGAGCTCCCAACTCCAGGAGCCTGCAGCAACCCAACCGCATCCCATACTACCCATCCTTCTCGCACCGCACCAGACACATCAAAAACCTCCCTAAAGCACCGTACTACTTCGCTCTGCTTTCGGCTGGCGCTTTAACGAGGCGCTTTTTACCTTCCCCCTGCCCTCAGCACAGCGCCCCGGCAGTGCGGCGCTGCTCCCTCCCGCACGGGCACCGCACCTTCGCGCTGGCTCCGCACGCCTACCCCGCCGGGATGATCCCGGTCCTGGGGCCGGATCCCGCGGTTCGGGGGGTCCCCTGCCCGCACACCGCCCCCCCAATGCCTTGTACACCTCCCCAAAGCCCCGCACGCCCCCCAGCGATCCGCACACCACCGACGGTTTTGGGTGTCCCATGCGCTCCCTCCCGGCTTCCCAACAAACTTCTGGGGCAGGGGTAGCCCCTCTGCCCGGCGCGGCCCCCGCGGGCTGCCCGTTCCTGCCGCCGCTCCCATCCCCACCCGGCCCGGCCGGGCG
>WBMV01005530.1:1017306-1153050 GCA_013396655.1 Campylorhamphus procurvoides | reverse complement strand
GCCAGCCCGCCCTCCTCCCCTGCCTTTGCTTTCCCTTCCCTTCCCCTCCCTCCTCCCCTTCCCTCCGCCCGGCCCGACCGGCCGCCAGGAGCGGGGGGCGGAGCGGGGCCCGNGCCACAGTTAGAAACTACTGTCTCCGTACAAACTCATCCAAGTTTCTTCTGCTTCTCCTGAGTTCTCTCAGTCTCTGCAAGTTGTTTCTCTTCACAGGTACACAACAATCTGGCCAAGGTGAAATTCTGNTCTCCTTGGCCCCCCACTGGAGTGGGCTGCCCAGTGGGGTGGTGGAGGCGCCGTCCCTGGAGCTGCCGTGGTGTGGCTGATGAATGTTAGGTCACAGGTTAGGGTGNCCTCAGTAAGGTTACAGTTTTTATACTCTTCCTAACAATTAACATATTAGATATCAATAACCAATCATAATTTTCAATTCTCTTGGTGGTCCACCTGTCGGGGTCCTAGGCTATGTCCCTGGACCACCTCCAAGGGTTTCTGGGCTCTTCTATTGCTTTGACTTCAAGTTATCTTGCAGGTGTCTTTGAAAAACATCACAACTTTCAGAAAGCCTGAGAATGAGTGAGAAAGTCACTTCAGTAACTTCTAACACTACTTAATATGTGAGCAAGAAAACCTATACTTCTAAAACTCTAAAAAATCTACAAAATACACACCAAACCTTTAGGCATCACTGTCAAACATTCCCCAGTACTCTGGCAGGAACCTGGTCCACCACAGCAAGTGGCCCAGTTAATCTCTAAAACGACCTTACCCAAAAAAGCTCGTGGCACCTTCAGACCACCTTTCCTAACTACCTGTGTGACCAGGAGTGGGGACATGGGGTACAGCACAGAGTATAGTCATGTGACCCAGGGCACTGCCCTGACACTGGAGACTCCACAGCTGTGAATTCCTCGCCCATGTTTGGTTTAAGGAGTGCAGACCTGGAGCTGCAAAAAACTGGGGTTTAGGGGTAACTTAGAGGACAAAGTATCTAACATGCACAGATGTCGCGATATGGACAGTAAATTTGGCTGTAGCAGAACTGCAGACCAACAAAGAAAGATCAAGAGTGTAAAACCTTGCTAGCAAACAAAAAATGACCCCATGTGAATCCTGGAGCAAGGAAGAAGAAACCATCCACAGGGATGCCAGATTTGTCCCAGTGAAGCACTCCATATGCTGACAACTTGCTGTAACATCCCCCATATATCCCAGAATGGAGCTGGCCTCAATAATAATTCTGATGCAAACTAAGTAAAAGCTTTCATACTGTATTTCTCTCTCTGATTTTATGTGTATGCTCATTACCAGGAAAAAAAGAGAAATGTGAAGTTATCCTTCCATTTCTGGAACTAAAACAATAAAAAAGACGTGAAACCTTCAGCTTAATATGTATATCTGCACTTGCTTGGTTTTCCTTATAAGTTTCAGCCCACTTTTGTGTTCTGTGCTGGTTTCCCTAAGTATTCAGGTCACAAAGATCATGCCCACAACAGCTGGGATAAACATAAGACTTTTCACTTTCAAAATGGTTAAGATATACCCATGGTCAAATGTTTCCCCACACGGCAGGTCTGTAAGAAAAAAAAGAAAAAAATCAACCTTTTGCTGAGATGGAATACATGTTTTGGCTTCTCAAAAATATAAGAAAAATGTCATTGTAACAATCCCCAAGAAATATGGAACTCTACCATGAAACCTAATGTTCTCCAACTGTTAAGAAAAATAGCACTTTGGAGATTTAAATCTTATATTCAGGGCTAGAAGGAGGGAGGAGGAAATAAAAGCTTTTTCTTGAATTCTACTCTACATACAAACTCAAATTGTGTTTGTTTGTTGTTCTAACTACCCCACTGAGAATTTCCATCTCAGAAAGGATGAAAATAATGAACTTTCTGGGAAGGAACACAGAGGTTTAGAACACAGACAACCCTCCTTTCCTTAGAGTATTAGAGGTCTCTTACTTTCATAAATAATAGAAATGTAGCACTGTTGCTGTCCCACCTCTCAGATTAAAAAGGGGACTGCAAATACAAAAAATCCTGTCTCATATATATGTACAATCATATATACACATATATTATCAAATGCAAAGGCTGGCATGTGATTCAAGGGTTGTTTGCCCTTTTGTGCCTGCACCACAGCAGTGCCTTACTCCGGTGGCTCTGCCATCTATTCCTATAGCAGGACTATAATATGGGAAAAGAGAGAAATTATGAACTAGACACAACAGCAGTTACTGAGTTAGAGAACTTGATGGCAACTACTGTATTATATTAGCCATTTGAGAAATGTTTCATTAATCCAGGAATGATAGAACAACAGAAACGCCTTTTCAGCAGAGAAACTGATCTGGGGCTGTAGCAGAGAGTCCTGGAAAGGGTTCAGCCAAGCCATTTCTCATGATAGAGGCTGCTGTTACTAGATTACACACCCTCTGGAAAGGACCTGGAAAAACACTGGGCATGAAGGAATCAGTCACGTATTGTTAGAAGATTGTAAAGACGGATCAAAGACAATTAGTTTCCTATGGGACAGTAATGACTACTTAATTTTGTCTGTGGCTGTAGGCTCCTCTCTGTCATCTGGCACAGAAACATTGGAAATACCTTATGCAGCATACTTTCTGGAGCTCATTATGGGATTGTCCAAGAGGCAGAGTATATACACTCAGGGGAGGGAGCAGGACACAGGTATTTCAACATCTTTGAACTGTTATAGTCCAGTCCACTGATGAAAAACAGATCTCAAACTGTGCAACTTGACAGAGGTCCCCAGAGTTCCATTTAGATATCAGTGCTTCAGCCTCTCTTACATACCTCGAAATTTATGATCAGATCATTCTTGTAGGCATCACTGACAATCTGCTGCCTCCAGAGTGCAGATCCCAGATATAGCTTACCTTCTGAAATGCCTAATCTCAAAAAAATGCCATGAAGGAAACCAAAAATGATTATGCTTATTTTTCAGGTAACACAAAAAAAGATATTACTTATAGCTGCAACTTTGTCAAATTTGTATTTGTTAAATTTTTGGTTTAAAAACCACAGAGAGAGGCAAGTTTGGAATCCAGAATCCTTTGGAAGGTGAACCTAGGAATTGAATTCCCTTCCTCCCCCTTACCCTACTTGACACTTTTTCCACTTCTTTTTCCACTTCAGTCAATAAATTCGCTATCCCTCCTTCCCACAGGATTGTAGTTTAGTTGCAGAATCTGATTCTTTCTTCTTTCTTGCTGTATTGGTTCAGACATTAAATTTCACTGATGATATCTTAAATAATCCTTAGGGGTTCCCTACAGTTCTTTATTCTCCCCACAAAGTCATCATGTTTGCTTTAGTCATTCTGCACTCCTAAACTTCTACCTTCTCTTTGCCTTTGTTCTAACTATGGTAAATCTCATCTGTTAAAAACAAAACAAAACACAAATAACCCCACCCTAATACAAGATTATAGAATCATAGAATCATCAAGGTTGGAAGAGACCTTTAAGATCATCCAGTCCAAGAATCAACTCAGCACTGCCACTGTAATCCCTAAATCACTACACCCTATCACCCAGCACCAGATCCAGATGCCTCTTAAACATCTCCAGGGATAGTGACTCCACCACGTCCCTGGCCAAACTCTTACAATGCCTGACCAGCCTAACAGTGAAAAATTTCTTTCATCCTGTCTATCTGAAAATTACTTATCTCTCATAGAAGGAATTCAGACTCAGCGTCCTGTGGAAAGGACTTTAGTATCCCTAAATTAGTATTAATATTTTGTAACATTGAACAGTGTGCAATTATAACATGTTCCCTTTCTTTTGGAAGCTCAGAGTTGTCTCCAGTTTTACTTTCTGAGATTACTTTTTAAATTAAATAATTTTATTAGAAATTTATATAGGTTCAGGACTGACTGAAATTATTGAATGCCATATGATATTGGTTGGAAGATTCAGTTATGAGCTATTTTAAGTACAACATTCCTGAAAAGTTATAGTATAAACACTTTTCAGAATCGGTATCTGCAGACAAATAGCTGTCTGGTTAAAACTAGGGGGAAATGGATTATTTTGATTTCCTGCAATGCTCCAGTGATGAGATTGACATGCTCCTGTCTATCATGCTGCACACAGTCAAGGAGAAACAAGGGTAAACTTCTACAGGCAGATGTAGAGGACTGAAACTTTTCAGTCCGGACAATAAGCCAAGGGCATATTGCCCACTCCTTTGGTCAAATGAGCAGTTTGCCCAAAGAACTGTCAGACTCACTGCTCTCTCCTGTTGATCTCCTGCTGCTTCCATCTGACACAGAACTGCCTCTACCAAGCATATCTGAGCTCTTTATATTTTCTCTGTTGAAGTGTAGCTATTTGAAAACACAAAACATTAGTCCTAAACTACCTGATAGTGTCTTTTAATCAATGTATGAAAATATTACTTTGTCAACCCAAAGTCAAAGTATAAATGAACAATAAGGCATTTAACTAAGCAAAACCAGATGCTTCCAGTATGTTTTAAAGGACTTAGTGGCCATATTAACTGCTTTCACCTGATTCTGTTTCCTACAAGAAAAGAAAATGGTAAAAAGAATCACCTACCTTTATCAACTAAGTCATAGTGGCAGGGGAAAAAACAAGGAAAACTGCTCAAGGAGCAGTGGATGGTTCAATAATGTCCTGTGAATTTGTTTTTAACATTTCTGCTGGTTTGGTGGGCTGTAAATAACAGGATCACTCAAGCATTGACTAACCTGCATCAGCTGCTGGAATCTCTGCCTCAAGATGTCCCATGTCTCACAGATAGCTTCCATATATTTTGTTTTGCCTTATTACAGCTGCATTGTGAACTATGACAGTTCAGGAATCAACTCAAAAGTTGTTATGACATCCCAATTTGACAGTCAGAAGGAAAAAAAAAAAAAAGAAAAATCCTTGAGAGTGAGAGACAAGTAGCTGCAGGAACATCCAGAGATGTTCAAACATTCAATGTCCAAACTAGGTTTTAGGCCCTGGAAAAAATCAGCCTATAAAATGGTGATACCAAAGATTTTGCAGTTTTACAGCTTTTAATGCCAATAACCTCAAGAAGTGCAGGGGGTTTATACTTAGATGCAATCTAAACAATGAAAGAAACATAACACCCAGTTTCTTGAGCTGAGGTAGTTCACGTGTGAACCAACCCAGGTGTGCACAATAATCATGACATTGAACAGGCAGAGTTGGAAAATTGTGCCACTTCAGAAGTAGCTTTGAGCTGAGTGTTGAACCAGATGACCTCAAAATGTCCTTCCCAGCCTAAATTACTCTCTTATTCTGAGATCGTAGGGAGAAGAAAAAGACATGACTCCTGACTGACACATACCTGCAGACAAAATCAGTCTACAGTTTTGGGTATGTAAACTGACAAAGAAGTTAGTATTTGCTGCCTGTTGAGGCCTCCCACTTGGCCAAAACAGAAGTTTAAAGTCATTAGTCATTATTAAATGTAAAATGATTCAATTCTGAGATTGCCAACCATCTTTGCTTATAAATAGTCATCTAGCAACCACCCTTTGACATGAACAAAAGTACAACAAACATCTGTGCAATAAAAACAGATTTAATTATGTTTTAAAGGGACTTCTGCATCCTGATCTTCTTCGCTCAAAGGTGGGCATCTGTCTTGTCCCTCTCACTGATATAAGGAGAAACAGAGGCTTGGATAGTTTGTCATGGTTATTATCATAGCTTATTGATCAATTTATACCAGTAACTAAGAGATGTATTTTTTATGTGTTTTTATACAGGTACAAACTTTGTATCTGCCAGCAAGGAGATCAAGGTCCAATTAAGAAGACCTAAATTCCCAATTAAAAAGACCTAAATACATCTTAAAGGTAAACTTAGAGAACTTGCACTTACAAAAACACATAATGGTATCTGATATGTCAGTCATGTCACTGACACAAATCAGTTCTTAATGAAAAAAAAATTATGAACTGATGTTTTATTAAAAACAATAGAACACACAGGTGCTATTCCTGCTTTTTACATTAGTGCACAGTTTTATCACAGGCTGGGGTACTCGCACACAAAAGCAGTTTGGCTTTTGTACAGAATATCTTTCCACTTCAGTACTTGAAATCCAAACAACAGTTCCTTAAACTGAGGAACATCTGTCCCTGGTTAAAAATCCATTAGTATTTAAAGCAAGATGACTACTTAAAATAAAACTGGAAAAAAATATAAGAAAAAAAGGCTACTAGTTCTGCTTTCTGACTTGCCTTATATAGTTATGCTAAAGGGAAAAAGAGAGCTGAGCCAACACTGTGAAACTTAAGCTAGAAGGCATCCATATGGTGGTTTATGTGAGGCAATGGTGCCACCCGATGTCCAGAAGTTATACATAAACTTGTTTTTCTTTATTGATCCAAGACCAAAAAACCCCAAAGCCCAAACACAACAAACTGTATGTAATGCTTATTAGTAATTGTAACTGTATGCCAAGGCTTGGCTCAGGCTTAAGATTAACAGATGTGGCAAATTTTCAAACAGGCAAATATTTCATGTTTCTATACTTTCATCTTGAATTCTCTGTAAAATATATATTAGCATAGCCCAGGTAAATCCAGTCAAGCTGTCAAAACACTTTTACCAATATTTTCTTAATGTCTTCGTTATTTTAGTTTCTCACTTTTTGGGCCCACCCAGCTGGGGCTTCTCACAGGGATCAGTCTTCAGCATGTTCCAAGCAGTGCATGGGCTTTACTGTTACACTACTAAAATGAAATATCTTGCACAACAATCCAGTTTTGATACATGGATGAATCTAGCCTGTGTTCAACGGACTTTTTAGAAAGGCAACCACCTGTAAATATAAATAATTTAAACAAGTTTATCATATTGAAAAATCTACTAGGAGATCATTAGTGTCAGGCACTGTTAAAAGTGTACATCTGAGTTTTGTTTTGAATTTTGCTTTTATCCTAGAGGAACATTACATGACTAAGTCTAAAATGAAAAAAAATGTTCTGATAAGCATATACTTCTTCCTTGTGCAAGTGATTCTATGTCTATAAGTAAACGTAAATGTTTGTTTTTACCTCTTTGCAGATCATGGGTTCTACACTATAAAGCACTCTGCCAACTCTTTGAGCTATCTTAACTCTTCCAAATCATCTGTAAATGTAAATACACGGCAAGTCATGCATATTTACACAAGCACCCACACCACAAAAAGTATTATTATGTTAAGATCTATATTCCTGTATTAGAATGCTCTGATATTTTTTCAAATTTTTTTTTCTTCACACTTGTTAGTCCTTTATACAACTATGGGTTTATGCTGCCTTATTTTCACCATATTTGTAACTAAAGTTTACATCACCTGACAAGTAAACAAGCTCCCTTAGTTTCCAGAATACACATGGTATTTCTTAGTCAAGCATATTGAAGTTTTTTCCTTAAAAAAAATAAATAAAATTGTGTAGTTTTGGATGCACCACCTTTGAGACATTTCTTGAAAAGGGAGGAATTTGACCTATTAATTACGCAGCCTGTCTGTTGATTTTTAACTCTCAGTATCTGATATTCCATCCAACAGATTTTTATAGCTTTCATATGAAGACAGTTTGAAGTTTTAAACTCTCAGAACACATTTTATTAACAGATTCATGTGGCGGCATGTTTAAAAGGGGCACATATTTATAATAGTTATTTTTTCTCAGTGTAGCTATAGAGATGCTATAAACACTCAAATGAAAATTTTATAGTCCTTCATTTCTGGCAGCTGTTGACTTTATGATGATGCAAGTGGGGAAAAAACATACCTAGATGTCTTTCTAGAAAAAAAAAAAGTGTTGTATTTGTGTATGCACAGACACAGCGTGCAGTGCACACACACTTTTACAAAACACTTTATTACACACTCTTTCAAAGCATGCTTACTGTAACCTGTTTTCTGTATATATCTATGTAACTAGTTATCTTTTCATGCTGTCCAGGCCTGACTGCTCAAAGAGTAGATTTTCAGAAAGTTAATGAAAAAGAGAAAGAAATTAAATTCACAGTGTCAAAGAATATTCTGAGTTGGAAGGGACCCACAAGGATCATCAACTCCAACTCTTAAGTCAATGGAATCCACAGGGATCAAACCTATGACCCGGGCATTATTAGCACCATGCTCTAACCAGCTGAGCTAATTATGAGTGTCTGAGTGTGTGGGTTTTGTTTCTTTTTTTTTTAATAAGTCAAAATTTGAACAGCCTTTGAAGTGGTTGGGATACTTTCTAGTGAGAAAATGGCTTGGATTACTGTCAGAAATTCATAACAAGTACATGTCATACTAATATTGGAAGTGATATTTTTAAAACATTCTACCAATGCTGAAAGCACAGGGAGTCTGCATAATCCTTGCACATCTAATTAGCACTGAGTCATATAAACGATACATAATGATTTGGCAGCATATCGCCAGATGGTTTGCTATCAGATCAAGTAGTAATAATTTAGCTTATTTATCTCCATTCCCCCCTCCTTAATTTTCATTTTTATCCATTTTCATTTGTCTATTTAAAAATAGCATTCAGGTCCTTTCCCTTCATATACAAAACTCAGTCAAAACCCCACTGATTTATTTTTTTCAAATCCAGTCTGCCTAAGGAGGCTTTGCAATCTTTCTGCTTTCACAAGTACATTTATTTTATTAATTGCACTTAGGCATCAGAGAGTTTATACAATCTAGTTCCATATTTACTTAAAAACCATCCAAGTCTTCACTTCTTCGAGTTAGTGGTGTGCAGCTCATCACCTGTACTAAATTTGTTTTGCACCATAATCATATTATCTGATTTTTTTTTATTTAAAACACATCTTGTGTCTAAGCAACAGGAAAAAAGGTTATGAGGGAGCTATAAACATATGATCACTCAAGTTAAAGTGTTTGATATTCATGAATACTTCAGGTTTAGTATTATCTGAATGTTCCTAAACTCCATAATTTTAGATCTGAAAGCATTTATGGTACACTTGACTTGCTGCAATAAGTTTTTTATGTACAAAGCAAATAAAGTGTAAGTGTTCTTTTTCCTAAAGCCTTCACATTTTCCAGTAGGCCAATCCATTATTTTAAGTGAAAGGATGAAAACATCTGTACATCCAAGGGAATGGAACTACGAGGTTCACAATAACCTTGGTACTATAACTTTTAAATTGTCTTCTCCACCTTTGCATTAGTTTCAGTTTTAATCAGTGTTTTTCTAAATCCAAATAAGGCTTAATCACCATCAAATAGTAATGGTAGTTTCCCAGCCATCAAAGCAGGCATTCACAGCTACAGTTTTTGAGGAATTCATGTTGACCACAAAAACAAAGTCTGCTCCATTATAAGCACACAGATCTATTAATAGGCATGAAAATGAAAAAAAAATCACAGGAAAAGGACATCCTTGTCTTCAGATTAAAAAGTTCCTTTTGGATTAAGAGTCTTTTTCAGAGTGTCAGGAAGATAAAGCATTACCCTGTTGGTTACTCTGGGATTTGGGATTTGTGTAAAGTACGCTGATACATGGCCAGAGCCGTGAAGAGTCACATTAGAATTTGCCAAGTGTGAGGTTTTTATCAGGGAACATGCAAAAATCTATCAAGTGAAGTTTATCTGCTCTACCCAGGAGGCTGTGCATTTTGTTTAAAGTGGATATTCCCCACAGAAGGGATGCTCTGAACAGCACAGCTCAGATTTCAAACCTTCAGATATGAGTTCCCATTGGTTGCTATGCTTCAGGCTGCTTACACTACTGCATTGGTGACATATCCTCTTCAATTTTCCTCTCTTTCTCTGGGGCAAGTATGTGGATGGAAGTATTAACAAAGATAATACTGCATAATATTATCATTAACACGTATTATGCAGAAAAAAAAAAGCTAAATGAAATACAAGCATGATGTGTTACCTATTGCTTCATATAGTTGGACAGACATTTAGCAATTCATACAATTTTCCTTATCACTATCCTCTTTTTCACTTGATTTACAAAATGTTTTTATACATGAAAATAAATATCGTAGAGTGGTAATGTAATGATATGAAAATCAATATAAAACAAGAGCTCAAATACAGGACTGTACAGCAGGGGTGAGACCACTGGAGCTATCTGATGAACTGATTCATATTTCCAGAGAACCACAGCTTGACAGGAATGTCAGTCTTCCTTTGGAATAAGAAATGACCTCAAAAGCTCTTTACCCTTTAAAACTTAGCTGGGAACCCAAGAAGAAATGAACCTTAATCTCATTACATTGCATTAAAGTCCTTCTCAAATGATGAGAGACAGAAATGGTGCAGAAGGTTAGATTGACCAGCGTGCCCATCATGTACAATCCTAACAGCCAACTTCTCACAGTTACAGAACAGCAGCTGCAGTAGAGCTGGCATGGGCAACTTCCAAACAGATTAGAACAATAGCATGGGCTGGAATGCAGCTCGACCCCCAGATGGAAAGTGAGAACATATATAAAATTCCCAGATAAATGATAGAGACCTTCTTACTTGTAATGCAAGATGAGCTTTCCCGTTTTCTGTTTTAAATAAAATACGAAGACTATGTACAAAGAACGTGGCCTCTACTGTCCCAGCAGAGCTCCTGTACATCTCTGTTTGGGCCTCTGGCAATAGAGCAGAAATGTCAAGTACTCAATAGATTCCTGTGTTATATTCTGTGGTGCTTGGCCTTTCACAGGGACATTAGCCCATCCTCTTTAGTTCACTGAGGTCATGTTTTATAACCGTAACATTCCCTGTATAGACACTAATGTCATTCTACCTCCACACCCCATGGCAGTTTACCAGCATTAGGACTTGTTTAACAGATGAGATAACTCCTGTTCCCATGCTGAATTGAGTTTCTCAACGCCATTATTAATGCTTTGGTAGAGGCCACAGTACCAAATATGAAAATAATTTTTTTAAGGCCTGACTAGCTACCATTTTAAAGCATTGATTGCACTGAAAAAGGTCAGATTGCTCTTTTCTCCAGGTCAGAATGTGGACATGTTTACAGAAGCCCTTAACATCGCAGACAGTAAAAGCACTTGCAGAGCCAAACTCCCTCTGCATGCCGAGGAGTAAAGGAAAACCCACAACAGATACTTTTTTGTCACCAAACTCACTCTTTATTTATCACAAGCTAAACACTGATGTAGAGAGAATATTTAGGCAGACTGAGCAACACTCATCCTAACTGTGAAAGGCAACCTTAAAAATTTGAAAAACATGAGTCAATCACTGTATTCTGGTAACAAGCTGCAATAGTTGGTGCACTGCAAAAACACAGTGGTAAAAACAGAGAACCCATGTTCAAGAACTGTATCCTACTAAACAATGGAAAAGCAGGAGTAGCAGAACTTTCTTCTTCCCTTCCCAGCAGCATTAAAGTCCCAGACTACTTGATCAAGGAGAGCATTAACAGAAATTTCACATCAGGCCATCATATCTGTCCACACGGTCATCCACTAAAGGCTGATGTGACAACCAAAAAGAAGGACAGCACACCAATTAGTCTCAGTTCTTTTAAAATACACAAACTTTCCAACACTAGTAAACACCAGCAGAAGTTACAGTACTGTACAAGATAGTTAAGAGTCCGTATGTAACCCTTCCTACCTCTAACTCAGAAAGGAGAGACACACAGAGTCTCCACCTCACTGGAGAAAATAACCAAGAGTTTTCAGAATTGTTTCCCAGACTTTTAAAATAAAGTTTATCATTTCTACAACCCTTGGTGAATCATGGTTTTAATGATTCCAATCCTGCTGGCTTTATCCAGAGCATCAGTCTAGCCAGGCAGATGCAAGTCTCCTCACTATCAGGCCTCAC
Source organism: Campylorhamphus procurvoides (assembly GCA_013396655.1). Taxonomy (NCBI): domain Eukaryota; kingdom Metazoa; phylum Chordata; class Aves; order Passeriformes; family Dendrocolaptidae; genus Campylorhamphus; species Campylorhamphus procurvoides. The sequence continues at coordinate 1,141,213 of WBMV01005530.1, read as the reverse complement.
CAGTGTGTTAACCTTAGCCAATCGATGCTGTATCATTTCTTGATGTCTCTTTGATCTTGTATTTGTTGGCTCTCATCAGCGGTGAAAAACAGGGGGATTCTTATTCACATCATAACATTCAAACTTGTTACTTCACAGAGCACTTCCTGGTGGCACACAGGCTGTCCTCACAGCCACAGGCTTTCCAGCCTGGCAGACTGCTGGCAATGTGCAGCACCAGCTTCTCCTTTCAGAATACCCCTCCCCGCTGTGCCAGCTGCCCCAGGCCCCAATGTAAGAACCATCTCTAACAATATTACCTCCCTCAGCAATTTTTATCTCCCCTCTCTGACACCATTTACAGTTCCACACTGGGAATTCACCCCACAGATGGCAAGTCACTATCAATACATGCTACTGCTCTAGGCAGAGTAAGAAACACTTTATATCTGTACTGGGATTCCAGTTCATTTAAGCCATAGCTCAACCACTGCACTGCACCAACACAGAGATGATGCCAGCAGAGTAACTTCCAAATTTGCTGGTGAGCTTTTTCTCTCTTTAGAGAGCAACTGCAACTCTGGGCAAGCAGTCAAGCTTTCCTTATTTATATTCAAGGATAAACAATTTACAGTGAGAAGAGAAAAAGCAAAAAGAATGTTTGGTATCTACTTTTAGCATCTATGGTGACACTTGAACTACCAGGTATGCTGTATGTCCATAATTTGCTACAATAGGATTTTCTAAACAACCTCTGAAAATAGTAGGCACCCAACTTCTCGTCAGATAGGGTGACAACTGACATACAGGTGAACTGGTAATAAAGAGACTGGATTTTCACCTTCAAGTTCTAGAAAAGTATTATCCAGGATGCAGGGATTTTGGATGCTCACAAACTCAGCTTAAGTATTTTAAGCATTTCTGTATCAGGATATTTAAGCACCTAAATATTTGAAGCAGTCCATCTCCTCATTTAAAACTGGAAATGCATTATCAGGAATATTTACCACATCAAGTAGCGACAGGAAACCTCGTCAACTTACACACACCCTCCTAGTGTTTGGGTAACCCATCAGCTAATTCTGAAGTGAGAAGCTGCATCCTTAGCTGGTCACACTGGTCTCAAAGGATTTTTAAGCACCGTGGCTCCTCTGAAAGAGACGAGCACTATTTCAGGGGACAAAATCCTCCCCATATACGCTCAGAAGGGGTCAAGATCCAACAGAGCTGAATGTTACTTAACTATGAAGCAAAACTTTATCAGAAATTGCTGCACTACCGGACTTAGAAAGGGAGTAGGGGCAAAATATTCATATTTTGTCTCTTCCACCAGGGACACCCAGAACTCTGAATGCTTTCACCTCTCCCTGCCCTTTGTAACAGTGAGGACCCAAAGGCAGCATCTAACATATAGAAAGGACATAATCTTAAGCTGCACCAGGAGAGCTTTAGGGTGGACATTAGGAAGAATTTCTTCACAGAAAGGGTAATTAGACATTGAACTGGACACCCTGGAGATGTTTAAGGAAAGACTGGATGTGGCACTTGGTGCCACGGTCTAGTTGACATGGCAGTGTTAGGTCATAGGCTGGACTTGATGATCCCAGAGGTTTTTCCAACCTAATTGATTCTGCCATTCCATAACAGATGTACCGCTGACAGCCGAAATCAAGGTCTGTGTACCTGCCAGGCCTCCCTGCAGAACGGAGGAGGTTAAGGCCTACTTATGGCAGGGAATGGGGTCATGAACACACAGCCAGAGCTACGCAGCTAGGAAGCAACAGCACATTTATGTTTTAGCAGATTGTGGCACTGGACACGGAGATAAAGAGCCCTCTGAAGAGAGAAGGCGATCCGTAGCATTAACATGTTTAACATGTGCCATTATCCCGCAGCACGACAGGGAAACACCAGTCACAACGTAACAGCCGTCTCTACAGCGAGGCTTCCCATTACAGCAGGGCAGTGACACTGCGGGCTGCTTACCCCCTTTTCTCCCGCACATCCAGCCATTCCACCCCCGCCGCCACCTCCCCCGCACGGCCCGGCCTGGCCCGGCCCGGCCTCCGGGGCGGGCGGCGTCCTCCGTCGCCATGGGAACGGCGGTACGTCACGGCCTGCGGCGCCGCCGATTGGTGGGAATTGTTCGAGAAGGCGGCGGAGGGCGGAAGCGGAAGCCGCACGTGGAGCCGGTGAGTGGCTGCCGCAGTTTCTGGAAACTTCGCCTCATTGTCATATTTAAAGCGGCGGCGGCGCTGCCGCCTTCCTTCCCTTCCCCGCCCGCGCACCGTGCCGGGGCCGGCGGCCGCAGCAGCGCCGGGAGCCAGCCGGGCAGAGCGGGGGATTCCCCCTGGTGCCGGGGCCATGGCCGTGGTGGGCTTTGACCTGGGCTTCCAGAGCTGCTACATCGCCGTGGCGCGGGCCGGCGGCATCGAGACCGTCGCCAACGAGTTCAGCGACCGGTGCACGCCGTGAGTGAGGGGCGGGGGGCCCGCGGTGGAGGAGGAAGGTGCTGGAAGTTTCCCGGCGGGGTGTGGGGGGTTTGCCCGGGNCCCTCTCTTACCCCGACCCGACCCCTGTGTGTGTCCCCGCGCCCCGATCCGACCTGGTGTGTGCCCCCGTGCCCCCCACATCCCGGTGTGTGCCCCCTACACCCTGGTGTATGCCCCCCGGTCCCGCCGCGCCCGGGATGGAGGGCGGTGTGGGGGCTGCCCTGGGGTCCCGCCCGGCCAGGCGAATCCCCGGGGTGGCAGCCTGGGTTAAAGCAGGACGTGGGGGGAACACGCTGGCACACCTGCGGTGGGGTGGGCTCTGCCAGCTGCTCGGGAGCAGCTTTGCTTTAGTCGGAGGGCAGGTGTAGAAAAGCCTCTGGCTGAAAGCGAGAGTTAGCTGTAAAGTTAGAAGGAGCCCTGCACAGATGGGTAGGCTGTAGTCTGAATGTGAGCTCTGAATTCTGATCATCCTGTTTGAGCGTTTGGCTAAGCCATTGTGAAAAGTCCTGGATTCGAGCCAAGGCTTTAAGATGGGTAAAAAGAAGTCTTGCTGTAGTTTTCTTACGGCAGGCTGAAAGAACGGCACTTCAACGGGAAGACTTTGGTGTTTTATTTGCCGTAGTAGAAAATCTATCTGTGACAGTTCTGTCATGTTTGTTGTTAGTACTGAGTTAATTAGCCTGTTGTTCTTTCCAGATCGGTGGTTTCATTTGGATCCAAAAACAGAGCTATTGGTGTTGCAGCTAAAAACCAGGTAGGTAATTTCCTGTTGAAGTACCAGTGTAAAAAGCTGGGGTATATAGTTAAAACCAAACAGCTTGATTTTCTTGTCCAGTCTTTTATTTTAGAAACGCTGCACTATGGTGCCATGCTTTTTTCAGAGAAATGTAGGATTTTTCTGCTGGAAGGGTACTGCTCTCTCTTTCATTAATGTAATATTCTCTGGTTGAACATGTTGCTTTTCTGACAGCTTACAGTCATTGGATTTCTTTTCCTAATGGCTGTATGTAGGATTTTCCTTGCACTTGAAGGAAAACATTTTAGATGTTGTATGTAATTTCTTAAAACCAGATGTAAGGGGGGAGATTTGGCTCAAATTCCTAAAGCTATTTAGGTACCTTTATTACCTTTAGATTCACTGTGCAGTAAATATGTCTGGTTTTGAAGGTGTGAGTCCTTATTTGGGGGAGGGTTGGGGGTTTCTTGTTTGTTGGTTTTGGGGCCTTTTTATTAAGGTGCTCTGAAAGATTCAATGTACCCTTCGTTAAAGTAGTATTTTCAATTCAGAAAAAGAGCTTAATTCCAACAAGTCTCAGAAAAATTAAATGTAATGGCTAAATAAATCCTTAAAGTATTGTATGTTGTTACATAACTGCTGCCGGTGGAGATCAAGTGTGCAGCCTCTGCTGGCCTGTGCTTATCTCTCATGTAGTAAAAGGACTGCAGTGGGTTTCCATGGAGAAAACACTAAAGGAGGCTTTTTTCCACTGTAATATCTCCCCTCATAATTTCAAATAGCTGAGGTAATAGAAATAATTTACATGTTCAAAAGCACATGTACACTCTCAGTTACAGGTTAACATTTGCAGAAATAAAGTAAATACATAAAGTTTGTATTTTTTTTATTAAGTTTAATTTTAGCATTGCTTTTGTTGACTGCTTTTACTGCTAAAAGTCAGAAACTAGTATGATTCATCAGTGTGCAAAAATGAGTTGCTGTTCAAAATGGCAAGTGATCTGCATCTATGTACTCTCGACCATGTTTCAGTATTGTTAGAAGATTCCAGTAAATGCTGTGGAAAACATGAAGGAATCTGAAAGTAAGGCAGATTCCATCTCTCAGGTTGCATTTACAAGTGTGTATTTGCAGTGATGGACACCTGTGACTTCAGTTACCTTCAAACTAACCTGTATGATGTTAGTATATTGAGTCTTTCATATTTGGTTGTCCTAGCAGTTGAAGCTAAATATTTTTGCCAGAAGAAAAGAATGTGATACTTAAAATAATAAAAATAGTGGATCAACTATTGCTCTTGCTGTAAGTGGTCCAGTTTGGCTGATGACCTGGGATGTAAATTATGTTTCTTTTGTAAGGGTAGAAGTTGCCTGACACGAACAACTGAGAGATGCATTTTTGGTGTCATAGAGTGTAGTCACTACTTAAATCAAGGAGTACAACAAGCTTTTCGTTTGAATGGCTTTTCTAGTTTAAAAAAAAAGGCAATCAAAACAAAGCAAACCAACAAAAAAGCCCCACAAAATAAAAGGAAAAAAAACCCCAAGCTTTTGACTGATGACTTCTACAATGTATGAGAGAGCCCAAAGGTGTTCTCTTTAACATTTGAGAAGCTACTGCTGAAGCAAATTTTCAGAGAATTTGTTACCTTTAGATAGGTCTGGTAGCACTACAAATGAGAACAGTATGTTAGTTAACAGACCATAATTCTCAGCTTTCTTAATTGTGACTAAGCAGGAAGATATTAAAACATGCTACAGACCTAATGGCATACAATTACGCTAAAAATATCTTAAGATTGTTCCCTTAGAAAAGACTTTGAGGTTAATTCTAAATTAGGCTATAAAAGCTACCAGAGTGTTTGTACTTCTCTGTCCACTACATGGTAATAATTCTTGTTTCTACATTCTTCAGCAATACAGCTGTGAGTTACGTAGCATTCAAGTACTCTGAAGTTGTGGCTCCACAAATAAGTGAAACCATGCTGGGAAACAGTCTTGGACACAGGAACCTAAATACTTGATCACATTGAAGTACTGGAATAGTTTCTGGCATGATTTTTGCCCTGTGCTAACTCATGCTCTTACTATTAATTGCTGAGCACTGTTTGATGATTAGAATAAACCAAGGATGATTCTCAGTAGGGAATTTGAGTGTGACATCTTTCCACACAGGCACAGAGCTGTCTGAAAATTACTGTTAGTAGGAGTACGGCCTCTTTTTTTTTTGTCAGGGAGCTTTTCTGTGGGAGAACTGTCCTAATTGCATAGTTTTCTAATAGAAGATGTAACTCAAATTCTTCCATTTCATGATGGAAAGTTTTACATGCAACAAGGAACTTATGCTTTCCTTTGATGGTAGTGAATGCTAGAAATCTTCCTTCATATGCTCAGTATTTGAGTTGTTACGCAGTCTGTGCCTACCCAAATCTATCCTGCAGAGAACAATACAGCCTTACAATTTCTCTCCAATAGAATAGGATTAACTTTATCTGAGATACTTGCAGTATCTCTTTTAGGCCAGTCTTGTTATCCAGTTTCTGTTGTGCTTGGTGTTCCTGATAATGAATGCATCTTTAGGTCACTTGTGTCTGTGGGAAGCTTGCATTGAAGTTTAGCATCAAGCTGATGAGTTTCAAGTTTTTTGGTGTTGCCTGTACATTGTATTCTTCTGAATTTGAGTTGCTGCTAGGTGAACATGGACAAGGAAATGATGTGATTTAAAAGTAGCTCCAGGGTAGGAAAAAAGTAAGTATTGAAATATAAGTGGACACTGAAGCTTGACACTTCATAACTACAAAAGCAACTGTTTGTGCTTAATATAATGAGGTTAAAGTGGAGGTGGGGTGGCTTGGGTTGGAGTGCCAATTTACAAGTATTGCAGCTACTTGTGAAGCTGGTTTCTATCTTTAGTTATTTGAATTTCATCTAAATTCTGTCACTCTGTTGCCAAGGTGAGTGGCTCTGGTTGCTGGCAGGATCATCAGCAGTGTGTTCTAGTGCTGTGCACAGGGTGGGTTTCCCGAACTTGGGGAAAGTCACAGGGAGCCAAGAGCCAGCAGCTCGAGTGGCAGTGGCTGATGGTACCCAAGTGGGGCCAGGAGCAGCAACAGTCTCTCCCAAATATAAATTAAGCCCTTAGGGAGCAGTTGTGACCAGGGTGTGGTGCAGCAGTTAGCAGAGAAGGGTGATGAAGCAGTGCCAGCTCGACCAGGGCTCAACGGTATCCACCTGGCAGAGAGCCATGGCCTGGCTAAGCTCCACATCCAGAACGACTGACACAGCTGCCCAGACAGCTCTGGCAGGAACACGCTGCCACCCAGGTGCCACCTGCAGGGTGGGCCCTGCTCTTGTGCCAGTACCAGGTGGCAGCTGTGAGCACAGCTGTGGGAGAGCACCCAGGCAGAGGAACAATTCCACTTGGTAACAGAGGTCCATGAGGAGGTGAGTAGGTTGAGGGGTGTCAGGGTGTGAGAGAGAGAGAAAATACTGGAATTGCACCCTGCCTTCCCTGGGATGGGCCTGGGAGGCAGACAGGGCACATGATACAGGGGATTCCTTAAGCTCCTCTCCACCTGTGTGATCACAGTGACTTGAAGGGATGGGGGTGATGGTGACTAGTTCCTGGCCAGCACAGCAGGCACATGTCCTGTGTGACCATACCTTCTCTGGTGCCTGTCTCACCTCCTCAGGTGCCCTGGCTTAATTGGTATGAGACTCTGCAAGAGGAACTGAACAGTTCTGCACAGAGCTGTCACTCAGGTTAAATCAGCCTATGTGAAAACTGCTTCCATAAAGAAAACAAGAGTCATTACCATAGGAGACTCCCTTCTGAAGGGAACAAAAAGCCCAATATCCTGTCTGGAACCACTTCTTAGAGAAGTCTACTGCCTCCCTAGAGTCCAAGTTCCTACCCTAGCATGGTCTTCAGATTATTTTTTTTTCAGGTTGAGAGTAATAAAGTTGCATCAGGAAGTCCAAAAGCAATCACGAGAGACTTCAGGGCCTTGGGATGACTGGTTAGGAGATCAGGAGGGCAAGTAGTGATGTGTTCTCCCCTACTCTTCCAGTTTCAGAAAATGTGGGAAGAAGCAGGAAGTGCTAGCGACCAATACCTGGCTTTGAGCCTGGTGTCACTGGCAGAGTTTGGGATTTTTGATTGTGGGTCAGTTTACATGACAGCAGGACTGGTGACAACAAGTGGGATACACTTGTCTCAGGGAGAAAAGGGTTTTTTCCCAGGAGTTAGCAGGGGTCATGGGGAGAGCTTTAAACTAGATTTGAAGGGAGATGGGGATAAACCCAGGTTCACTAGAGATAAGCCTGGGGGCGCTGGTGTTTGAGGGACAGTGTGCTAGTGAGGTCCTTCCGTCTGCTGTCTCAGTGGAGGTAGGGGATGAAGATTCATGTGGCAGGAATGAAACAAGGGTTATTATTGATGTGTTGGAAATCACAGAAGCTCCTGAGAATGGTAATGCAGGAATTGGGGCTTCTCCCCTCAAAAAGTGGCAGGATCAATAGACCAACTGAAATACATCTACATTAATGCCTGTAGCATAGGCAACAAAGAGGAAGAGCTGGATGCTGTTGTGCAGAGGTAAAACTATGACATTTGCCATCGTGGAAACATGATGAATCATGACTAGCACAACTGGAGTGTACTCTTAGTTGGGTAAAAATCTGCCTGGACAGCCAGACCCAGAGAGTGGTGGTGAATGGAGTTAATTCCAGCTGGTGGTTGGTCACTAATGGTTCAGTATTGGGGCCAGCCCTATGTAATATCTTAATCAATGACCTGGATGAGGGGATTGAGTACACCCTCAGTCAGTTTGGAGGTGAGGCCAGCTTGGGTGGGAATGTTAATCTGCTGGAGGTTAGGGATGGCATTGCCGAGGGACCTGGACAAACTGGATCAAAGGGCTGAGACCAGCTGTACGATGTCCAACAAGGCCAAGTGGTGGGTCCTGCACTTGGGTCACAACAACCCCCTGCAGCACTAGAGGCTGGGAGAAGAGTGACTGGAAAGCTGCCTGGTAGAAAAGAACCTGAGGGTACTGCTCAGCAACAGCTGAACATGAGGCAGCAGTGTGCTCAGCTGGCCAGGAAGGCCAATGGCATCCTGGCCTGTATCAGGAATAGTGTAGCCATCAGGACCAGGGCAGTGATCATTGCCTTGCACTTGACACTGATGAGGCTGCACCTCGAATCCTGTATTTGGTTCTGGGGCCCTCAGTCCAGGAAGGACATTGAATTTCTGCTGTGTGTCCAGAGAAGAGCAATGGAGCTGGTGGAGGGTCTGGAGCACAAGCCTTAAGAGAAGTGGCTAGGGGAGCTGAAGTTGTTTAGCCTGGAGAAATGGAGGTTCTGGGGAGACCTTGCTGCTGTCTACAACTACCTGAAAGGAGGTTGTAGCCAGGTGGGGGCCTGTGTCTTCTCCCAAATACCAAGCAGTAGGACAAGAGGCAATGGCCTCAAATTGCACTGCAGGATGTTTAGGTTAGATATTAGGAAAAATTTTCTCACCAAAAGGATTGTCAATCATTTGACCAGACTGTCCAGGAAAGTGGTGGGGTCACCATACCTGGAGGTATTTAAAAGGTATGTGGATATGACATTTGGAGACCTTGGTGGACTTGACTGTGTTAGATAAATGGTAAATGGTTGGACTTAATCTGAAAGGCCTTTTCCAACTTAAATGATTCTCTAATTCTAAAGTAGTAGGCCCTGTAGATCATGTTGTTGCTTACCTGATTGCATCAAGGTTTCAGAAATACTTTTATAATCCTTGATACATAATGGTCTGCAGGTCTCTAACTCATACAGTCTTTTGTAGTAATGAGCTGGTGAAAAGTACCAGATAATTACTGGTGTTAAAAGAAACAGCTGTGACGAGGGAGGGAGTGGTTGTCTGAGAACCTGGCCTGTGCTTGAGGACACAGAGAAGAGCTGAGTTGCAACCTGATTGAGAATGGATTTCTAAATATCCTGTATTTCTTTACAGCAAATTACTCATGCCCACAACACTGTATCTAACTTCAAGAGATTCCATGGCCGTGCATTTAATGATCCTTTTGTTCAGAAGGAAAAAGAAAAGCTGAGCTATGATTTGGTTCCCATGAAGAACGGTGGAGTTGGAGTAAAGGTAAATTTGCAGTGTATCTTTCTGGCTGTCATACCTAAATCTGAAATCTTATATTTCAGCACCTAGTCATGAAAATACTAATTTCTTTTAGTTACCCTAAAGGTTTTTTTAGTCTTTCTGTTAAAAAAAGAACTCTGGTATGAGTAGACAGCTTCATCTTTAAATAGGGGATGTTAACTATCAAATTAAAGCTCATTTACAAGTAATTGCTGAAATGCAAGCTCCTCTGTTGGTAAGTTGCACATCCAGCTCAAACATACCAGCAGAAAAACTGCAAAGAAAATTACAAGGTCGTCTGGTTTTATTTCAAAGTATTAACCTTCTGTCACTCTTGTGTGGAATGTGTAGCTGCAGTCTAATTATGTGATTACAAATTCCTTATAAAGTAGTCAGAACTTTTCTTTAGAGTAGTTGCTATAAACGAACATGTGTCTTTAAGTGGACTGCCTGGAGTAAGTGCCTTGCAAACAGGTGTCAGAAACCAGTTTGGAGGTTGGGCTCTTGCTTACACTTGAAGGAGCTTGCTGATACAATGTCATCTTTTCCTGAGTTAATAACCTTGTATCCATTTACAGACGTATATAAAAGTATTGGTAATGAAGCCCTGCTGGCATAATAGATGATGTTACTTCATTAATGAAGACCCTAGCTTGAACTAGTGCCTCAAAACTTCAAGGTAGATCAGTCCTAGGTAATGAATACATCACAGAGGACATTATATATTAGACAGAGTTCTGACTAGAAAAGTAGCCAGGCGTTGCAAAGGAGTAGATAGTTTTTCTTCTGCTGTTCTTGACTTGTGAGGCCAACAGATAAATTCAAACATAATTTAATGGTTTCCTTTAAGTTGTTGGTGTCTTTTACAAATATGAGAAAGTCTAGTATTGGGAGAACACTGCTACTTGGTATTTCTCCTATTTTTCTCAGGTTGTTTGGAGAACAAATTAGTGCTTTTTTCTGTTTAACTGTGGTTAAAAAGTTTTAATAATTGATTCAGTAACTTTCAGTTTAAATATGGGATATTTAGAGAACAATTTTTCTATTAAAACAAAAATCTGTAATTTTCCCGCAAATTGTACTGATAGGAATAAAAGGCAAGTTCTACTTAGAAGTATCAATTGTAACATGTTCCTTCACTTCATCATTGCCATGTATTCTGTTGCACAGAAAAGAGGTGATTCAATACTAATTTTTTTGCTAAGAGAACAATAAATAAACTTTTTGCTGAGCTTCATCTTAAGCTTTTAATTGTTTTATTTGCAGAGGTGAACTGTGTTGCACAGTTTTCCTTTCAGAGACTCTTCATGTATTTGAACAGAAGGATAAAAATGCTGAGGGGGAAAATAGTCAGCAAGTAGTTCTGGGCTTTTTTTTTGCAGCTGGCAGTAGTTTGAAAATTGATGGCTATTTTTAGTTTTTTACTTAATGATGTGAGACCATGTCTAGCTTTAGTCACATTTTAAACTTGTATTACTTTTGACTGTTTCCTAAGCACTTCTTTCATCTATATCATTGATACAGTTCTTGGTCTCTTAAGACTGTGAGAATGGAATTTTTCCCTCTGTAAACACTCAGCTGGGAAATTAATTTGTAAAGTGAAGTTCTGTAATGAAATAATTAAGCATGTCATGATTAGCCAAGAGTGTATCAAAAAACATAAGTAATTTTTATTTCAGTTGAAACAATGAAATTATTTTACCTATTTTATCCAGGTCATGTACATGGATGAGGAGCACATCTTCAGTGTGGAACAGATTTCAGCTATGCTATTGACTAAATTAAAGGAGACTGCAGAGAGTAACCTGAAAAAGCCAGTAACAGACTGTGTTATTTCTGTAAGTAATTGTAGTGCATGGGAACATTATGTCTTTTAACTTCAGTATCGAGGGCATTTTGTTTCTATTCATGTAGAGTGAAAAAGAACTCTGCTAAGCACTTACAAAGGGATTAATCCTAACTAGCTTTAGAGCTTTTGACTTAAAGAAATCCCAGGGCCAGTTCCATATTTCCGACCCTGACTCACTTTGTGAACTTGTTCTCTTGGAAGTGTCTGAACCTTTGGACCCAGAACCTTTCTGGGATCCAGATATATACCCTTCTACTACAGTTTGTTTCCGTGACTAAGCATCCTAATTACTGATTGAAATAAATACATGTTTGTGTTTTTCCTTAAATGTAAAACTATTTGATAAACAATTTCCTTTGTTTACCAAAGTTTGCCTTCTAGCAGTTAAAAACCGTAGTTTCTGTCCTGTTTATGTTCATCCTTTCAGCAAGTTTTGGTTTTTGTTTGGGTTTGTGTTTGGTTTTTCTTTTCAATTTTGACTGCACAGAAAATGACCTCAGATCAATAACAGTCATTCCATTGCAAAGCCGTGAGTGTAAAATAACACCTGACTCTCTGTTCTCAATGACTCTTGGAACAAGTCTGTCTCATGTTGCATCTAGGAATATTTAGCTCTGTTATTATTAGAAACGTTTATTCTCCAGTCAGTACCTGGAAAGTTAGTTCTTCATGTGTCCCTGAGGACATCAGAAGTCTGCCCAATGCCAATGCTAGAGAACTGTAGAAAATTTAACAACATATTCCTTCAGAATTTCTTACTACTTCTTGCCCAAAGTAATTTCAGCCAAAATAAATTCTATTTGTTATCCTTTATTTCTTTGCATCTCTCACATCTGTAATATTGCTGAACTTTTTTAGTTTCCTTTTTACCTTCTTGGACAGGAGTACAACTGCTAATTCTGATTATGGTATTCCATATCTCTGTCTCCATAATACCCAGTTTCACATATTGGACCAATAAGTACTTAAGGTTCTTAGCATTTGTATACAATTAACTCACTTGTTTCTTGCTAGTGTATGCTCATTTAATTCCATCTTTGATACTCAATCTGCATGGGAGTGGCATTTTAGAGGCTTGTGGTAAGTGCCTATCTCAAAGAGAAAGAATAGATAAAATTTTTAATGTTTTCAAATAGACAGTGTGATGTCTCATTTTCTGGAAGTACCTTCTTATTCTCACTTGGTCTTTTCAGGTTCCATCATTTTTCACAGATGCTGAAAGGAGGTCCCTTCTAGATGCAGCTCAGATTGTTGGCTTAAATTGTCTTAGATTAATGAATGACATGACAGCAGGTAAGTAGGGTAAAATAACAAGTTCTGTAGATGAAAGGTGGCATAGAGGGTGCATTTATTTACTCCAAGAAAGAGGGCTGACTTAAAAAAAATCAATCACGAGACAAAAACATTTGAAAAACTTATTGCTCTTTTCTTGGTTTAATGTCTTCTGTGTGAAGGGCTAGACAAGATCAAGTTTCAGTGATGGTTATTTCCCTAAGCACTTATTTAGGAGTCACTGCACATGCCTGGAGTACTTGTTCGTTTAGTTTACTGCCCAGACACACACTGGTGGGATTTAGGCACTCCAGAAGGAAGTTCTCTGATTAAGCATCAACACTTTGTAACTTCCAAGGCTTTTTTCAGTATAACTGTGGTTTTAAAACACACACATGTCTGCTGGCTATTTTACAACTCTGCTTAGGAGATACTCATTGTAAATATGAAACTTTGGTTTGGGTCTTGTTAAAATACTCTATGCTTTTGATTACTATGCAAAGCAAAAAAAAAACCCCAACCAAACATTTATCACTTATGAAAGCATATACATGACTGAGGGGGGATGTTCTGCTTCTCAGATCCTGCAACTTAGTGGAATACAGCTTCCATGAAGGTAAGACCTTGTGTAGGGATATGTCTGAATTTGTCTTGGTGCTTTTGATTCTGTAGCTTAATATTCTTAGGGATGTGATGGTATGCCATTGGCAACTCACTAGGGATTGCATGGATAATATCTGACACTTCTTTTGCAGTGGCTCTGAACTATGGAATTTATAAACAAGACCTTCCAGCTCCTGAGGAAAAGCCACGGATAGTTGTGTTTGTTGATATGGGGCATTCTGCATTTCAAGTATCAGCCTGTGCATTCAACAAGAGTAAACTGAAGGTAGTAAAATTAAATGAAATTAAAAGGGTTTATGAGATATTAGAATTAAATAGCTTGTAAACGTGCTTTCTTCTTTAAATTCTGAAATAAATTAGTGCATGGAAAGTGTCAGCAATTCAAAAGATCAAAGTTTTCATCAATGCCCTTCATTTCATTAGGATGGTTTCAAACAGAGGCTGTAAATTCCTTGCAATATGCAAATGTAAAATACATAATACAATTGCTAACATTTAGTTTGTTTTATCTAAAGGAATGTGTGTATGGATTAAAATTTCAAATAGTTAGGATGATCACCCAGTTCCTTAGTCTTACTCCCACTGTAAAAGTGAAGAGCAATTTTTGGCTGCTGTGGTTGAATGAACTACTTAAAGCCTGTGCCTTGGAAGACAGGCTGACCTGGGCCCAACTATTTTTCGAAGCAAAGGCTTACTCATATTGCAAGATTGCTATTCCTTTGGATTTTAGTAAGTGTAAGACTAATTGTGTTCTTTCAAACCAGGTACTTGGCACAGCATTTGACCCTTTCCTAGGTGGGAGAAACTTTGATGGAAAGCTGGTAGATTACTTCTGTGCAGAAATAAAATCGAAGTACAAACTAGATCCAAAATCCAAAGTTCGAGCTCTTCTTCGTCTGTATCAGGAATGTGAGAAACTGAAGAAATTAATGAGCTCAAATAGCACAGACATTCCCCTAAACATTGAGTGTTTCATGAATGATACTGATGTATCCGGAAAAATGAACAGGTGAGTTCTGTACAAGATGGGCATTTGCTTTTCTGGCCATTTTTAAACATGTGCTTCTTTCCATGTTGAAAAAAATTTACTGTGCTAAAATTACATGTAAGTGCTGAATACCTGTGGTATTTTTGTAATGCTGGAATAGCTAAGGCTGAGAAATGGAATGTTCGGCTACCTGAGTAATGTTTCAGTGCAATAATGTGTGCATAAGAAGCTTGAATTCTTTTTGTAGAATGACATGTTCTTAAAACCATAGATTGATGCAAAACCAGGGGATTTGGCTGCATATTTAGGCTTTCTGCATATTTTAGGTAACCTAAATCTCATACTGCTCTTAAGATAGCAGTAACTGAAGCTTTATTCCTTTTTTCTATTCTTACTGTACTGTGGATATTGGTAGAGATATAGAGGACAGAAACAGTGCTTATGAGGGATGACTTGATTATGGCCCAAGTGTAAATGAAGTCTGTGTCCTTCTGTCTCTTGCACATGATCACAAGGCATGACTTCATTTGTTAGTTCTGTAACTATTGCCAAGAGTCGTGGGGCTGGGTTTTTTTAGTTCCCTTCAGTATTTATGCAACAGTTTCATTGTAAAGGAAGCCATCAGTGTTTTCAGATTTCTTATCTGTAATCTCTACTGAGAGCCAAATATATAGCAGCTGCCCAAATGATACCTTAAATGATATCTTAAATAACTACATTGATAGTGGTTTTGGAAAATCTGTAGGCAGCTGTTTGTGTGCTCCCTTGTCTACAGTTGCTGCTTCAGCCTACTCACAGGGGTTCAGCTTTAATTCTCTTTGCAGTGTAGCCAACAAACCTAGTCAGCATCAGTTTGGAAACAAGAATACCAGGAAATGTTAGTGGTGGGTTGAGCACTCTTTAATTATTCCCATGCTTTTTCCTCAGGTCACAATTTGAAGAATTGTGTGCTGACCTGCTTCAAAGGATAGAGATACCCCTCCTTTCCTTAATGGAACAAGCACAACTGAAAGTGGAAGATGTAACTGCTGTTGAGATTGTGGGAGGAGCAACCCGCATTCCTGCTGTCAAAGAGAGGATTGCTAAATTCTTTGGCAAGGATGTCAGTACAACACTGAATGCAGATGAAGCCATAGCTAGGGGCTGTGCTCTGCAGGTATAGTACTGGCAACACTTGATGAACTACAGTTATATTTCTTGAGAACACTTCTGTGCAGCTATGAAAAATAGTGAAAGTAGTTCATTTTAAAGGGAACATACATGTTCACTAGGTATTTTTATGGGACTGTGCAATTTAACAAGTCCAGAGTACTCCTCTAAGTGCAGTTCTTTATTGAAAGTGCTGATGCTGGATGTATTCTGTAAGCCGTCCACCCAGCTCTTCAAGAAGAACAGGTTCTAGGGATCTTTAATGGAAATAATTTCAAGTTGTTGTCAAGCTGAAAGATATGTTTAATCAACAAGGTACGAAAAGTATCTATGGAGATCCAAACGACTGCAAGTTTTAATTTTCTGATACCCAACTTTTCATCAATGTGAAACAGACTTTTATTCTGTCTCCCTCCCATTTTTACAGTTTCCAACCAGTGAACTACATTTTACAAAGCAAACCACCCATTGTATTCTTTCCTTTCTCCTTTAACTTACTATCTTATTTCACCCTTTTTTTCTTTGATTTGTTTCATTACCCCATCTCACTAATTGCTTTCCATTACTAGCAATCAGTTGTGTTTGGGAATGGAAGGAGGATCCTTAAGACACACACCACTTTTAGGACTAAGCAGTCAGCATTTCCATTCTTTACAGTCCTGGTTATTTCCTTAGACTGTTACTTTGTTCACAGGCTACAGTAAGAATGAGGCCAAAAGGTCTGATCGCACAGAGTGTAAACACTTCTGCAGGAGATTTGTTCTCTTATCATACTGTATTGAAATCAAGCAATTTGCCTAGTTCTGCTTTAAAAAAGTCAGCATAATTCTCTTGTTTGTCTTGCCTAGTGGAGTAGAACAGCTAACTAACTTTATTGCATGTTTTTTTTTAGTGTGCCATTCTTTCTCCAGCTTTTAAAGTGAGAGAATTCTCTGTGACAGATGCGACACCTTTTCCAATATCTCTGTTGTGGAACACTGAAGCAGAGGACACTGAAGGGTAGGTAGCTCAGACTACAGTTCTGTGTAGCTTTTGACCTTCATAACTCAAGGATAATGTTCTTGCTTGCATTTAAATTAGAATCGTGACATTCTGATGCAGAAAACCCATAGACCATGTACCAGACGTAGTTGACAGTGGAGATTATATAAAGGTATGGGTGGAAATTTTAACCATAGTTCCTCATATGTTAAACTACAGAGATTTAAAAAAATTGTGAATAAATGAGCTACCAATTAATATGTTATCTTTGCATTGCCTTTATGTGGTTGTTAGGTTTTAGAATACAAAATTAACTGGAAGAGTGGCTGGATCCTGATCCCACTTTGCTTTCTGGCTTTTTTTTATTAGACATGGTGTTCCAATACCTGTCTGAGATTCTTGTCTTAGTAATGTTATGCACTATGTAAATATTGTGAGCTTATGTGGATGCTATTTATCTGACTGAAGCAAGAATTTAACTCCCAGCAGGATTTTAACTTTTGTAAGAGAAATTTCTTACAGATGTAGTGTCTTAAGACTGACATCTCTGCTATTAACTGTGCCATGCTTGTGGGAAGTGCAGTTGCTGCCTAGGATGTAAAGAACTCCAAGTTCAACTTTTGGAAAAATCATAGTTCTAGAGAGACCTGTTCTTACCTTTCTCATGTTCTTTGTAATGCAGCCTTTTCTTTTTATGTCTGTTTTCTATGGAGTTAGAGAACCTAATTGTTCTGTCTCATACTTCTGAGAGCAGCCTGTGGGATCACATTCTGGGTGAAGCTCACTTTCTCACATTTAGGTTATTAGATGAGACCTTCCACAGTTAAGAGACAAAATTTAGTGGGGAATTAGAATCAGACTGGCATAACAGTGGACAGACCTTAGAGAAAGAACATGAAGTAATGCTGGTTGCCTTTCTGTCATATCAAAGAATGAATAATAATCTGGTGTCAGGGTTCTCAGCTGAACCATGGAAAGTAAATGAGTAAGGAATTAACAGGGCTATAATTAGCCCTTTGAGACTCAGGAAGGGTGCAAATTATGATTCAAATGGCGCTATTCCAAACTTGGAATAATGTCTTTGCGGAAAACAAATTTTGGAGGTCTGCTGTTAATCTGTCACTGTATTGCTACCTACATCTAAACTTACTTGCTTCTGAGATTGAAAGTTAGTGGAATCGGACAATTTCCCATCACAGTCAAGAACAGTAGTCTTTTTTCTTTGTAGGACATTAGTGAAGTATCTTTATTGGAATTGTTCAAAAGGCTAAATGTGTCAAAACATGGTGATGTTCCTCTGAAGAATTCTGACCTTATGTCAAAGCCTTTCAGCTTAAATACTCTAAAAATGGTAAATGGTAAAAATGGTATTTTTCTCTTAATTATAGAGTTCACGAAGTCTTCAGCAGAAATCATGCAGCACCTTTCTCTAAGGTTCTTACATTCTATAGGAAAGGTCCATTTGAGTTAGAAGCTTTTTATTCTGATCCTAACGGAGTACCATATCCTGAGGCAAAAATTGGTAAGTAATTGTCCAGGAAATGGTGTTGTCTCTCATTGTTTTGACTTTAAACCAGTTCTGGAACTGTGGTGTTACAGTGTGGTTATATGATATCTATTCAGGTTTTTGTCTGAAGTACTCTATTTTCAATTTTCTTGTTCCATAGGTAACTGAATTTGTATTTTTTGGTTTTCTACCTTCTAAAGTTGCTTTGGCTTAATGAAGAAATGAGGCGAAACAAACAAATGCCTACGACTAGAATGGGGTTATCACTGCAAAAGATAACTTTATAGTTTTTTTTAATCTTCTTTTCTGCTTATCATTAAAGCAGGCTAGGAATAATCACAAAACATATGCTGCATATGAAAAGTGCATCTTGAATAACTAGTTGTTTTTTCTTATACCTTCTGGCCTTGACAAAATGCTGAACAATTTTTAATCAAGGTTGCCTGAAATAGCGGCAGCTACAAGACTACAGTATTGATTTGTGTATGTAACATTTCTAAGCAGCTCTTTCATACTTTTTGATGAATTGCAGCACTTGACAGTGTTGACACTTACAGAAAGATTACAATGTGGTTAGAAACTAAGATTGTGATGGTAAAGACAGGCCAATTAAATAATTGCTCTTGAGTTCCAAACATGCAATTAAATGTTGTATGTTTGCATACCATATGTTTTGGAAAGCAGCACAACAGAGAGGGACTTTCTGCAAGGGCAAGCAGTAACAGGACAAGGAGGAATGGCTTTAAACTGCAAGATGGCAGCTTTAGATTAGGTATTAGGAAAAAATTCCTCACTGTGAGGTTGGTGAAGCACTGGAAGAGGTTTCCCAGAGAAGCAGTGGATATCCAATCCTTGGAGGTGTTCAAGGCCAGGTTGGATTGGGACCCTGAACAACCTGATCTGGTTAAGATGTCCCTGCCTACAGCTGGGGCATTGGAGCTAGATGATCTTCAAGTCTCTTTCAACCCAGGTCATACCATGATTCTATGATAATAAAGTTACAGAGGCAGCAGACTTCCCTTTGTGTTAACTCTTACTATAAAAACTGATGGTGCAATTTGTGAGTGTTCAATTTCTATGGCTTTAACAAACAAGAAGCTGTTTAACTGCTCTTCTGAAAACTGGTAAGAACAGATTGGTTTCAGCTCACTTGCTGGTTAATTCTTTGCTCAGAACAGAATTACAAGTAGTACTTAATGGGTAAGTTAATAGTTCTAATGAGACTACCAAAAGAGAGGATTGGTCATGCAACTCTAATATTACTGAATTTACAAGCCAGAGGATTACATTCCTTAGCCTGCAAAATAAGCAGGTAAAAGCTTGTATACTGTAGTTGAGATCTATTGCTGATGGAATGGTGTGTGCAAGCCTGTGTGTATCTGGCCTATGGCGTCAAGGAACTTTTACTTTGCAGCTAAATGAGCATTGTAGTCTCCAGGTCACTATATGTAAAACATATAGTTGGCAGAAGAAACATTTACTGTTAATATCAAAGATATCTGATTTTTCATTTACTGTTAAACCAGTTGTCTATTAGTTTCATAGTGCTTGTTTCAAATATTACAGTAGTTACAGAACACTTAGATTCTGCCTTGGAATAAAAGGTAATGGCAGGCTTGCATGGATATTAGCAGCTGAAAAGAATGCTTTTGGAAATTGTTTCTATGTTTTCTTGTATTAAAAAGACACCACTTAACATTGGTGTTAGACCAAGTACTTGTGTAGTTTTCTTTCAGCTCACTAGTAACACAGATACCACCAGTTTTGTATTTATTCTGTTTTGGTAGTGTCAGGAGAACCTGTGCTAGCTCCTGAAAGTAATTGTAATCCCTTTTGATTTGTAAACTGAAGTTGGCTGTATTTTGGTTTTAGTTGTTTCTTTTTTTCTGGTAGTATTCATTTCAGTTCAGGGACCATGCGATTAGCACAGAGTCTTAATCCAATATTTAGAAAATGTGTTGTCTATGAAAGAGGAAGGTGTTTTCCTGACTCTGTAATATTACCAATTTAATTTCACTGTGTGAGCATTGATTCTTTTGGGTTTTTAGGTAGGTATGTTATCCAGAATGTGGCAGCCCAGAAAGATGGAGAGAAGTCTAAAGTTAAAGTCAAAGTCCGTGTCAACACTCATGGCATTTTCAGTGTGTCCACTGCATCTATGGTAGAACCAGTTAAAAGTGAAGAGTGTGAAGATGTCAGTGTTGAGACTGAAGTGGAATCTCAGGACCAGAGGCCTGTTGACAACTTAAGTGATGTAAGTTGACTTTTCTTGTGTGTGAGTGTCCTTACTGAACAAAGTATGTTCTGTTGTTACATACTCTAGAGAAAAAATACTTCTAGGGAAGCAAAAGATTAGTTTTAACATGCACAAAACTGTCAGGAAATGTCTTTATAAGAACAGGAGACAACTTGTGCTATCTTGAAAATGTGTGAATTTCAAAATCACTTATTGGGCAAAATGCCAAGTAGCAGCAAGGTGGGTTGCTTGAGGGTGGGGTTGCTTAGAGCTGCCATAGTTATCAAACTATTCCAAATAGGAGAACTTGATTTGGGTTGTTAATCATCTGTGCTCTTTGTGTTAAAAGGATTTGTATGCAATCCTTCCTATTAGTAAAGTTTTTTTGAAACGGGAAGCTGGATGGTTTTCTACAGCATTGAAGGAGAAGGGAACAGTGGGGAATAATGCACATTGTTATAGTTTACTTGATGTTTTAATAGTTTTCTGAAAACTATTAGAAAAACTTAAAATTACTCAATAAATTAAAAGCCACTTTTTGTAAGAGGAAGTGGTAGCATGTGCACACACGCACACAGGTATCGTGCTGCAAGCCTGGCACTGGTAACATTTTCATAAAGTCCTTCTGAACTTGCACCTAGTCTGTATCTCCGTTAGTTAAAGCGTGTGTGTTTCTAAGTGTGCACAGAATGCTTTGTAGGGCACTTTGTACAGTACGTGTGACAGAAGTGAAGTGCCCTATAGTTAAATGCAAGTGCACATGCCTTCTACATCCTTTGTGCCTGGGCTTTCATTTCAGAAAAATATCCAGCAAGAGAACAGTGAGGCTGGAACACAGTCCCAGGTACAAACTGATGGTCAGCAAACGTCACAGTCTCCCCCTTCATCAGAACCTCCCTCTGAAGAAAACAAAATCCCAGATGTCAAGAAAGTGAGTGACCCTTTAACTCTGTTGAAAATGTTATGCTCTATAATGGTGGCTTTTAAAATAGTAAAATATTCCAGGAAAAATTAAGGAACTTGGTGCTCAGAACCTTTTTCATTTTCATATCTTTCTTATTGTGAAAAATAATGTCTATCTTATGATGATTTTTGTACAGAGTTTGCAAAAGGATTCCTGTAAGAAGTCTCCCTACCACTTCCCTGTCTTCATGCAGTGTTGTACAACTAGTTTGTTTGGGTTGCAGACTTTAAATTTGTTAACAGCTGTTAGAGGCCAAGCTTTTTTGGCCTGCTGAGAAAAGTTGGGATCAGGAATTCATAAACCTAAAAGGAAATAATCTATGTTAAAAACGTATGCCTGCATGTTATTGCTAATGGTTTGTGTTTTTTCATCTGTACAAGATGGAAACACTTTGGGTTAAAGTCTTAATCACTGTCAGCAGCTTCAGTGAAGTGCTAAGCTACAGATGGACACTTGTGCAAAACTTGTAAACACATGATATATTTCAGAAACATCCTTCCTGTAGCTCAGTACTTACTTCCTGTTAAACAGACTATAAGGAGAGTAGCATAGGAGGAGAGATCCCCAAAAGGGAAAGTGCCTCAGGAGTATATTTTGAAGATTCTGAAAGAGCACAGAAAAACCTCTGTATGTTCTTCCTCTGAATGTTTGTTTCATCATAGTGCTACTTCATCAGAAGGAAGTCAGGAAAATTATCTTATTTTTCTTCTTTCTAACTCAGACAAATGAGAAGAAAGGTGATCAGCCCCCAGAAGCCAAAAAACCTAAGATAAAAGTGAAGAATGTGGAACTACCCATTGAAGCTAACTTGGTTTGGCAGTTAGGAAAAGATCTCCTCAATATGTATATTGAAACAGAGGTGAGTTAGAGTGTGGTTTGAACTGCTTTCTTGTGTGCCGCTATTAATCATTCATCTGCTTTTCAAGGCACCTCTGTTCTTTTACTGCAACCCTGGAGTGTGAACTCAGTTTCCAGTGAGCTAATATACAGTCTGATTTGTAACACACAATTGACAAATGTTTATCAGAAAGGTTAAAGTGTTGTTTATAGCAATTAGTATCAGAGCAGTGATCCATGAATGACATCACAGATTGGTATAAACTGTTGTAATTAAGAGAAGTGCAACTCATTTCTTCAAATGAGTCTACTGTGTAGCACTGTGAATTCCAACAGTTAGGTGAGCCAAAAGCCTTGGGGAGATGCTACTAGAGTTGTGCTTTGTAGAATGCTGTTTGGACACTGGTATTTTTTTTAATTAAAATATTTTCTGTGGTTATACAGGGAAAGATGATTATGCAGGATAAACTGGAGAAAGAAAGAAATGATGCAAAGAATGCAGTGGAGGAATATGTATATGAGTTCAGGGACAAGTTGTCTGGACCATATGAGAAGTTTGTTTGTGAAAAGGTAGGTTATGGTTTCAGGAACTTCTTTGGAAATACATTAATACCAAATACCCATTTTGTATACCTTGGCCAAGCTTTCTCAAAGTCACCCTGGAAATAGCTGCAAAACCACAACTTGTTTGAATGATGGCAGCAACTAATCCAGAATTAGATTTAGGCTTGGCAGATACCTATCCCTGAAAATAAATTTTGCCACAAGTGGAGTAATGTTTTGTTTTCAAATGAAGTTGGTGGCTAGAAGGGGAAGCTGTATTGCTGTGTGCGTAACCAAAACTAATTGTGAATTAGCGCTGCACCCCAAGCATTGGCCTAATCAAGGACAAAAGGCTATAAATGTGTTGTAGATTGTTTCTCAGTTAAGAAGCTGGTGTGCCTTAAGTGACGTAATTGGGCAAAAGCTGCTGTAGAAATGTAATTTGTATATCGTAGGCTAAGAATTACTGTGTATATTTGCCAGTTTCCTGTTACTGGAAGACCAACAATGGATTGGTGTGTATTTTGATGTTGGATGTGTTGAATTCTATTGACACATAGGATCTGCAGGGATTCTCTGCGCTCCTAACAGAGACAGAAGGCTGGCTCTATGAAGAGGGTGAAGATGAAGCAAAGCAGGTGTACATAGAAAAATTAGAGGATTTAAAGGTAGGTCTGTTAATATGCCCAAAATACTTCACAAAGCAACATTAATGAATGTTAATGAATCATGTAAACACATAAGAACTGCTTTTTCTAGAAATTAGGTACTCCAATTGAAATGCGCTACCAAGAAGCAGAGGAGCGGCCAAAGCTATTGGAAGAACTGGGACACAGGCTCCAGTATTATGCTACAATAGCTGGGGAATTCAGGAATAAAGTAAGTGGCCTTGGAGTACTTTTTTGTTACCGCAGTGTTTCAGTGAGGTTCATTGCCTGGAAGGGCTTCAAATTCATTCTCAGATAAGCTGCAATCTGCTGTTACATAGGTCACAAATTTAATATCACAAATGTTTCCCAGTACTCAAAAAATCTCACACACTGTGTCATTTTCAGTTATTTTCAGTTGCTTGATACTTCTGGATGTTTTCAGGCTAAAGAGGACATTTTAAAGAGCAAGGGTTAGACTTGTGGTCTGATTCTTGACCTTTTAAAAGGTAATCTGACTCATTTTAGAAATGTACTCCTCTTTCAGGAATGAGAATTATTGTATGGTGAGAAGCATTAGTGTAAAAGCTACTAGTGGGTGAAGTAAAAGATCCAATTTTATTGATGCTTCAGGTTTGGGGTTGTTGTTTGTTGTTTTTTTTTCCATTGGTATCTGTAAATTACTTTCTTAATAAGCATTCCTGCCTGAAAATTTGCTCCTTGGGTTTCAACCTAAAAAATTTTAATAGGGCATCTCACAACACTCAAACTAATTGAGTTTGAGAGTTGCATCAGAAACAATTATGTCCTCATAGCTAGAGATTACAAAATTGTCATTAAGTGAAATAATTAGTAGTGTAGCACAGTCTTTAAATAACTAGCATCATAGAAAAGAGTATATTTAAAACTTGTTTTTATTTAAGAACTCTAAATATGGATTCATAGGTTGTGTTGCTGGGTAGGTTCTTCTCCTGATGTCAGTTGCTTGCGTACCTATGGCATTGTAGGGAATACTGAAGTTAAACTCTGATCCTTTCTGCCTACATCAGAATCACACTGTCTAAACTACCTTGGGCCCAGGTGGCCCCTCCTGAAGGGGAGGGAATTTTTTTTCCTCAACCTTGCTAAGAACATTAAATTTTATTGCATGACCTGTTTGTGAAGTTTATGTGCCCTCTGTGAACTGGAATTCTTGTCTGTTGGGCAAAAGAAGCTTTATAATGACATGTGTATTTCTTGTTGTCTCTTGCTGTGACTAACTTGCTCTGAGTTACTTCTAGTTATTTTGACTATCAGTAAAGATTTATAAGTTGTAAATAATTGATAGCCTTGTTGGCATAACTTGCTGTCAGTAAACCTGACGTTATTAACTAACATGAAATGTTTGTATTTGGGCAGGATGAGAAATACATCCATATTGATGAAATGGAAATGATGAAAGTTGAGAAGTGTGTTAGTGAAGTGGTAGAGTGGATGAATAATGCTGTGAGTGCACAGGCTAAGAAGAGCTTAGATCAGGATCCAGCTGTGCATTCAAGTGAAATTAAGGCAAAGCTACAGGTAAGTACTGTAAGAAACTGTCATTAGAAGTTGGTGCTAAAGCTAGACTGGTAACTGTCCCCTTTGTCTCCCCTACTTTCATCTTACTGCTCTACTGTTCTTGAAAGGTAGAAAGTATGGAGAGAAGGAGATTCAGTAGAAAGCCGAGGAGCTCAGTATACTGTATACAATTCTATGGAGTTAATTGATATTTGTATTTCTCAGTCACCTTAAAAAGTCGAGTTATTTTTCAGTGTTTTACTGGTAGGCAAAAACAGAATTGAGACAAAGGCCATGTGAAATACAAAACATGAAGCTCACACAACATCATAAAGTACACCAGTTAATTTATTTCAGGGTACAGTAAGTGCATGCCAGTTTGGACTCAGGGGAAACAAATAAAAGCAAGCTTGAAACAGTCTTTTGGACACAGGACTTTTCACACTGGTATACCTGGTGGCTTCTTAATACATATTCTGACCACATCTTTTCCATTTCTTTTAGGAGTTAAACAATGTCTGTGAGCCTGTTGTGACACAACCAAAACCAAAAGTTGACTCTCCTAAGGAAGAAAACCCATTAAATGAACGGAGTGATTATAAAACTGAAGACATGGGAGATGATGACAAAAATTCTGAAATGCCTCAGCAGAATGGTGAATGTCATCCAAGTGATCAGAACACCATTAACATGGACTTGGACTAAACCACTGCACTTGCAGCAAGTTATTTCATCCCATGACAGAAAATATTCTGGCTGTCCTATGTGATGGGGGTGGGAATGCATTGTTTTGGAAACTATTTATATTTTTTCTTAAGATTTGTCTGGGATATGTTGTGTTATGGGAGGAAGAATAGTAATAGTGTTGGTCATGACTATCCTAAAAGGAAAATTGCCTTGGTAACTTTCAGATTCCTGTGGAATTGTGAGTTCATACTAAGCTTCTGTGCAGTATTTAACCATTTGCATCACTAAGGATGAAAAGAAGCCCTTGCTCTGAAATGTACTGCTCCTTCAACAAGTTGTAATCGAAACACTCGTAGGCATTTGTAGATGCCAAGGTAGTTTTCTTTTGTCTGGACATCTAATCGGGTATGTCAGAAAAAGCCAGTGTCTGTCCCGTTCATAAGGACTTCCAGAAGAAATCCTTCTGTTGCAAGGTTTTTGATTGTTGCAGTCCAAAGTACTTATCAGGTAATAAGACAGTGAAATGAGTTAGTAGCATGCAGAAACGCTTACGTTTCATCTCTTGCTAAACAATACATTTTTCATGTGGAGTATATAAAATGAAGGAAATGCTAATTCTGTTAGTGTTATTGTGAAGCTTTTTAATGAGCTTTCAAATAAAGTTCATTTTACTGGTATCTCCTGGCCTCTTTGAGTTTAGCTGTTTTCAGTACTTTTGCTGTGTTGCCCTTGTCATGGTTTGACAGGCCATTGCTTTGTGTTCCTGTGCATGAGTCATAAAAAGGCTTAAAACTCTCACACTACATGGATAAGCTGTGCAGTGAGTCTCTGCCCCAAGGGCTGTACACACCTGAAAGAACCTGGAACACAGATGTTAAGCCTTAGGACAGCATTTCTAACATGGAACCCTATAGCTCAGAAACTGTATTATGCAGTTCAGAGTAAGATGTTAAAACCTGGTTAAATACTTTGGCCAGGCTCTACTGCCTTTTGTTACAGACTAGACTGAAACAGGAAAATGAGATTTTCAGCCCATTCTGCTGAGCAAGTGGCTCTGATTAGACCTTGGTAAAGGTTTTAAAAACTATAAGAATTCCTCTCAAGGGAATCTGTCAATGGAAGATCTATTTTTTTTTTTTAAGGTGCTTGAAGCAGGGAAGAATGTGCTCTGATTTAGACATCAAATTACCCTAGAAAATGAGGTACATGAAATATTGAGGGAAGGATTTTTCTTGGAAGTGTATTCTGAAGGGTGTTACCTCTACTCATGCATGGGAGCATAGATCCCATGTATAAGCATGTAGCACCAGATGCTTAAAGATCAGTGTCACTAAATGCAAAAAATGTTTTGTTTGTTTAGGGGTTTTTTAATTAGAGTTTAGTGTGGGTACAGCAGTATTTTGTCTGGAACAACAAAATCAAAAGGAGAAAAAAGAAATTAGTGCTACTGGAGCTATTGAAGTGGCAGAACAGGTGAGAGGACCGGTGCTTTCTAGGGCCAGCTAATCCTACTCAGGACAAGTGTTTTATTTCTACTTGGTGCTTTTACCATCACTCTGTCTTCTCACAGCCAGGGGCAAGAGTAATACTACAGTGTGTGCAGCTGCCCACAGTAGTGCCCAATTTTCTGCATTGACTACAAGTAACTGGATTATGCGAATGCAGATCCCTGTTACTGGCTGCTTTGAGCTGCCTGTTCTTCACTTCTGCTGATCTGTCAGACAATTGTGAACAGCTGGCAACAATAAGAATATTTTGATTGTTCCCATTCCTTTTCTTAGAGCTCTAAAGGGTAAAAGTCAGACCAAACTTCAAAATTGTTTTACTGTTTTAAGTGTGGAAGAGTACTTCTGTTTTGGAACCAGTACAGTGGTATCATCAAGGGGTAAGTTTTATTAACAGACTACTGCTTGCTTAGATTATTGCTGAAATGAAAATTATGGTTCTAGCATCATAAAGATATGAACTTACATTGCAAAATCAGTAGGAAGCTAAGCTTCATCAGAGGAAAATGTTGTAGAGACATTTGAAGCAGAATTCTGTCAGAACAACTAGCCCTGAATCTACAAAAAGAAGCTTTTCTGTCCCTGATGGATTGCCATGTATTCACTTACCTCTATAGAAGGTACTGCTATAACTTTCCTCTAATGAACCTTCATAAAAAGTCTTCACTGAGAACAGACAAATCCAGGCTGGGTTTTTGTTTTTCAGATTTCTGCAGCATTAACTATTTCATAGCAGTTAATGGTGCGGCAAGTGATTAATCCCTTATGATTAAGTGGCTTATTTAAATTTTTTTAGTGCTCATGCTTTACCCTGAGAGGGGGAGAATGAAAAGAAGAATAAATCAGTGATTCAACTTTCCCTTCTCTCCCCGGTTTAATGACCTTGATTTCTAGTTTACCTTTTTACCAGACACATGAAAATCACATGTGCCTGTTTCACTTTGATCTCTGCATCAGTCACAGCGAGATGAGGAGGTTCAGGATGGTAGTTTCCTTCATGCTGCAACATACCAGGAGAACACTTGACACTGCAAGGCAGAGATTACTGGCCAGTTTAATTTCCCTGGCTCTAGGGTGTAGTGGCCCTAATGTGTTACTGACTAAATACTACATGAGGGTTTGACTCTTCTTTTGGAAGAAAAGAACAAAAATGAAGGAACCCCCAAAACTTGATTCCTCTAAAGCAAGCTTTTGCAATTCCTTTTATAAAGGATTTTTGATGGGGTGTATTACATTTACATATAATTTGCTTCTTGAAGTTCACCGTTTTATCCTGGCCTTTAAAACTTTTGCTACAGTGGCATTACTAATAGGGAGGATTTACATCAGTATTCACAGTGTTTTACTTTTTGAGGTGTGGCTTTTTTCAAGCTATGTTCTGAGATTCTTGGGATTCCTTTCAAATATCATAGAAGAGTGTCTAATAAATATAAGCATTTATTTCTCATTCAGAAATCTGTGTGAAGTATACGAGAAAGTCAAATCCCCACTAAAAATATTTAAGGTGAAGTGAGTGGGAAACACTCAAAAAGGACTTAATCAGATTGCCTTATTGGGTCATTATTGACCTTAGTTAATATATAAATATTCCTTGACTGCCTTTATCTTCCCAATATAACAGACTTGTGAGGTAACTCTGTCTTTAAAATAAAGTTTATAAGCTCACAACATACATCAAGTTGCCTGAAATTCAATCTTCCTGTAATTCTGAATCTTAGGTTACTCAAATTTACGTAAAATACATGAGACTTGTCAGAATTGTTTTATTTTCTTTTGCCATTGTTTTTATCCAAAAGCTTTATTGGAACTAAGACTTGTGAGATTATGCACAGGCTGAGAAACTATTTTTTAAATTTTAAAGTATTTTAAGCCACAAAGACCTCAGAACCACAAAAGAATAAGAACAAAATAAACAATAAAAAGGGTAAAATCTTAAAATTTATCTACTGTATAACTTCTTTCATACAGGTTTGATCTAGAATCTTTTGATGAACTAAGAGTTCATAGACTGACTACTGCTAAAGTCCAAATGATGCATTTCAACATTTGGTCAAATATTTTGCCCCTCACTGAAAGGTTCCTGGTATTATTTACTGCTCCCATTTTGTAATAGGTTTTACCTTCTTTGTGGATGTATGTGATGGAAATGATGGAGCCAAAGCAGCTAATCTCTCTAGAATACCAAATATTCATGCATAATGAAGTTCTCATTTATCAGATTGTAGTCTAGTTCAGCATCTCCTGCTGAACTTTATTTTGCAAATGGAAAGACCTGCCCTTAGCACACCATCTCGCTTCCATCCCTTGTTTCACTGGAGTGCAGCACTGGAGACCTTGCCTGTCGCACAAAGAAGAGCTGCTGCCTGTGCACGAGCCTCAGTCTGCACAGAAGATCCTGTCTAGCACTAGGTGAATGGGCAGGCTGTGAGGGTCTTGGTGTTCCATAGGGAACCTGGGGGTGTTCCAGGAGGCACTGGTGGAAACCTCCCAAGGGTTCTGGGGCAGGAGAAAAGTAACCAGAGGACTCACCTCAAAGTTCAGGATAATCCCAGTAGTAAAGTTTTCAGTTAACTTCTGGAGAAAGGACAAGCAGAAAGCTCAAACAGAAACAAGTGCCACTGTTTTAAACAAGCCATAAAGGAAGGAGAGACTTGTGAAGCATTTCTGTGACTAATCTTTAGCCCTTGGCCCTTTATTCGTGTTTAGTGCTACTGGTTAACTCTGCAGAAAAGAATACTGTACTGACAGGTGAGTTACTAAATTTAAGTGGATGTTTTAACTTTCCTGTTACAGCTGAGCATCTGATTGCCAGGGTCTCTATCGCTCTGCTACAGATAATGTTTGTGTTCTAGTCATATATTTATGTTTTGTGTCTCCTTGTGATTAAGTCACAGCACAGCTCTTTGAAAAATATTCCAAAAATAGATACATGTTTGTTTATTCCATGAATGAACCTTAATCAGTTCCCCCAAACTGGTATTGATTTCAATGAATGTTAATTCAGAGAGCTTTCAGATGTCTTTCAAAAGTGGTGAAGGAGACAAAACTGCATAGAAGAAAACAAGATTTAGGCATAAAATTTCCACTCTTTGTTTGGGGTTGTTTTTTGGGTTTGTTTGGGGGTTTTTTGATGTGTTTTTTTTTGTTAAAAAAGCCTAACAGGCATAATAAAATCTCTTAACATCTGCATTTTTAGATTTTGGCATGTCTTATAAGCTCTTCTATAGTTCTTCTGGCTGAAAGAAGTCATATATTTGTTGACCATGTTCTTCCTCCTCAGAATGTAAGTTGCATGGGAAAAGTACAAAAGGCTCAGAGGCATCCCCTGTTGAATGAGGAAACCTCATCCTCTCACGTGTAGGCCCCAGTGGTTTAAAATACAGGTGAAGAGTAAAGTAAAAGAGGCAAGAGAGAAAGAAAAGTACAGGTCTAAACACTAAATGCAGTCCATGAATCTAAGCCATAGGTGCTCACCCACCCATGGATCCAGCAGTAGGGTAATTAGGAAAGGCTGCCCTGGCTTCCTGCAGGTATTCCTTCCTTGTGCATTGGCTGTACTCCACCTGCTTGCTCGGCTGGTAGCATTACTTACCCCTGTGTCCCCAGACAGACTCCAGGGATGAGCTGTGCCATCTCTGGGTGAGGACAGCAGGACTCTGCCTTCGCACATCACGTCTGATCTATCAAAGCAGAGGCAGAACAGAATGAAGATGCACAGGCACCTACCAGGAAACCTGTGACAGCATCACTCACGCTGCCTGCTGTTAGATCAGAGCTGAGGTTTCCTGTGCTGCCAGGGGGAATGGTATTTAAGTAACCTAATCATGTTCCATTGAAAAGCAGCTGGCTGTAGGTCCCTGTGCTTTGTGGGTATTTCCACAGATCAAACTTTGCTGTGGTGGAACACACAACATAACTGTGTTCATGTGTGCTTGTCAGTGATACAGCAAAATAAAGAATAAATTTGAAATATCCCATACAATTGCCAGTTATACAGAGAGAGAGAGAGGTCAACAGAGAAGAAAGTGTCACTGAATGACATTGTGAAGAGGCCCCACTTTGTGCAGGGCCAAATGCAAAGCCTGATAAATGAAAGCCAAGTAAGTGCCTCAATAATGCTGTTTCAATGCAAAAAAATGTTAAAACAGTTTTCATGCAGAGCATGAAACAGCCTCACGTGGGTAAATAGCTCCCACTAAACTGCAAGGATGTGTGTCGCAGGATGCTATGCCAAAATCCTTGCTGAGATTTCACTCAGTCCTTACCTCCCACTGAATTCAAAGTAGGTTAGTCAGCATTTAGCCAATGGGCCATTAAATTGTTTTACTTGAAATGCTACACAGGGGCAAACTTTGCCATGCTGAAAACAGGCCTCTGCAATACCAAGGACAGATCTGTGAGAATGAGCAAGAGGAGAAAAGAGATTAATGTGGGGGAGGAGAGGGAATTTTGTTTCGTTTTGTTTGTTGTTATACAGGGCAGGATACTGCTCATTTAAATCCTTCTTTTCTCTTATCATATTTGCTCAGACACACACACATGCAGACAGCCCCTCAAACAGTTAACTAGGTTGGAACAAGTAGCATCACGTACAGTGTGGCGGCTCCTGCTCCGAATTCCCAAGGACATAACACTTGGTGCTATCGGCATGCTCACATCCATCGCCATCAGGCACATGGAGGAGCTGAGCTCAGACTGAGATGGACACCCAGGCCAGCTGTGTGATTAACCAGTAATTTACAGTCTGGGATAACACAGCATGGGCTGTTTAATGGGCATACACTGTGTCGTGTGGAAGCCTGTAACAAACCCAAAGGGTAGATGGATTTGTGTCTGCAGCAATTTGTCAGTAGGCAAGCTGACAGGAGCAAAGCCAAGAAGGGTCCAGGAGTAGAAGGAACCTGCAGAAGAGCAAATGGTGATGGCAAAACCATTTCTCAGTAACATCAGAAGGGGAGTCTTGGGAGAGGAACACGTGGGATGAAATTGGAGTTAGAAGCAGTGATCCCATATCTTCCTCCATGGATTATCATGCTTATGAGATGTTTATTTACTGGAGATCCATAGCACACTGCCTTTGTCAGTTTTACCACTAGCCTCAAGTATTCTCTGGGTGTTTGTCTTCTAAGCAAATTATTACTTTTTCAAAACCTTAATATATAAAAAAAGGAAGGTATCAATAAAATATTCACATTTAATGAAAAAACCCTTCAACATAAAAAGAGTTTAAAAATCCTGTTATAAGGAAAAAGATAGAGCTCTCCCTCAGAATGAATTACTCTGTCATGCCAGGGCCAGAGGTCCTGCATATTATACCCCACGGAAGAAGTGTGTCGTCCTGTCACCAATTTAAGGGATTTGTTTTAAGATGCTGAAAAATTATCCAAGCATCTGCATGCTCACAGATTAAAAGCAGAGGGAGAGTTATCACTGCAAACTGAGAAACATCCAGTTCAGTTTTAAAAAAACACATAAGCATAGTGTTTTTAAAAAAAAACACCATTATACAGATAATTTAAAAAAACCCACATCCCATAGAGCACACAGCTGGGACATGAGTAACATCCTGGTCTTATGTCCTGCCTTGAGGCCCCCTGGAAATGAGATTCATTGCTCCAGACCCCAACCCAGCCATGCAAACTTGTAGAAATATTGCTTGGGTACTGCTTGTGACTGCAGCTCTGAAAACAAAAGGAAGTAAAAAGCCTGTATGTCCACTGCAAGCCTGTTTAAATGTGGAAAATAAAAAATAAAAGAACTCAACTACTCAACTTACAGAATTTAGAATTGCTTTTCTTTAACAAATGATGTTAAATGAATAAAACACATCATGTTGACACAGCAAGATGTACCTGTTGCTGTGTTGAAGTTATAGTAATAAACCTTTTTCTGAAGCAGTGGTAATGCATTGATAAACATTTCTTAGAGTTCCCCTTCACAGCCGCACAAGGACGCTGTTGGAATCACCACTGACAGCTTTCAGTAGAGCTGGTCAAAGAAAGATGGAAACATTTTATGCTGAAAAACCTGAGTCTAATGAAATGCAAACCACTCTGCTGAACAATGCCTTTTGCTAAATTTGGGGCAAAACCTTTATAAAGTCCAGCAAGCCTCTAAGAGAGCCTGTTTTAGCATTTTCAGAACAAAACCAGTGTTGCTTTCCTTTAGAAATAAATTTCAAGTTATGTTTATAATCCATAAGAAAATTATGTGGAGGAAGTTAAAGCCAACCGTTTCACTTTATCTTACATACTTTTCTGATGTTTCTTTGCAAAGATTTTTGAAAGCTGAGTGATATTCATTGTTTTCTCAAGCAACGCCAGCTTTTTCACCAGTGCAATCAGCGGGAAACAGCATGTGAAATTTGTGGCAGCTGCAGCTGGAAGTCATGATCCAAACTGTGGTGTTACCTCTCTGACCAGCTCAGGCAAGGAGAGTCAGTGGACAGCAGCTATCACGTGGGATATCTCCTTTGTAGCCACAGGGGTGGATGGAAGTAGAGAAAAAACACAAAAGAAAGAGTGTTCATCCTCCCTTTTTACTCCTTGGCAGATTCTTCAGCTTGGTCAGACCATACACATAAGCCTGACCCTACCACAATCTTGCAGCACCTGATTTCCACCTGCCATCTCGGTTCACAACCTTGCAATTTTAGCTGCCTGGCCTTTCCCAAGTTCTTATAATTTCTGTCTGACTTTTCCTCGTAGACCTTATGAAAACCAGTGACTGAGGATCAAAGCTAAGATTAAATTAACAGCTTAACACAGAAATCTCATTTGCCTGAATTAAATCAAGACCAAGTTTTCTCTGTTGTGCGATGCTGGTTTACCCTATGCAGTAACTCACTGCTTTCATTAAATAATGCACTTGAAATACAGACCTGAGGTGAATCCTTATCATGTAATTCTGCCAAAGGCCTGAGGTTTCTGAGCATGAGTGGACTTCATCTGCCAAGTTCTGGCCCAAAGAAACCAGCAAGGGAGAGACCGTTTTGGCCTCTACCAGAAGAGGTTTGTCCTCCTTGGCCCCAGACACACAGTCCCTGCTCAGGGAACAGGAAGGTCAGCCCTACACAGGCAAAGTGGCCCTTAGTGGCAAAAGGAACTGGCTAAAAAATGGGAAATCCACTTCACAGATGATAAAGAATATTCTGATTTTTTTTCCACCAATTTGGATAAAATAAACTACCTCTTCTTTTAAGAGAGAGCAAGCAAGAGGAGTGTCCCAAAATAGCCAGCGGCTTATTACAAGATTCCTCCCCCCTCCCCTGCATTCTGTCCCATTTTCAATATTGACGAACTCATTGAAGCCAATATATTTGGTTTCAACAGGCAACAAAATAGCCAAGACCTCTTTTGGAGTTGATGGCTGGTGTCTTCCTGGGAACTCTAAAAAGAATCCTGGACCTCAGTAGCAAAAAGCAGGCCCTTCAGATCAGCACAAGTAATATACATGTTTCCTCTCTGCATATTAAATCTGTTGCCACCACAGTTTGGCTACCCAACAAAAGGCAGCTGGATGCTTCTCTGATCACTGGCAAACCCAGCTTTTCAAAGAACTTTTTTTCCCAGTGAATGGTCCAAGATTCTGCATTCAGAGGAAAATAAAACCTCATGGTGTTTCTGCAAAGACACACCCAGCTCTCTGGGTTGATTAGTCAAAAATTGCTTCTAGCTCCCAAAGTCATTCCACAAACAAGCAACTTGGTGGTTTCTAGTGGGGCAGAGAGGGCAGTTGGCAATGTAACACCACGTCCCTTGTGGAAAGATCCTTGAGGATTTACATATCTTGGGCACAGTTTTGGTTTCAAGGCCAAACAGCAGGTTCTAGAAGTGGCAAAATGATTTTTGCTCAATCTTATTTTTTACCAAGCTCTAACTACAGAATCTGGATTTTCATTTAAAACAATTTCACATTATTTTATGCTAACATTATATATAATGTCTTTCAGATGCAGTCTTCCTACTTAGA
Source organism: Campylorhamphus procurvoides (assembly GCA_013396655.1). Classification (NCBI taxonomy): domain Eukaryota; kingdom Metazoa; phylum Chordata; class Aves; order Passeriformes; family Dendrocolaptidae; genus Campylorhamphus; species Campylorhamphus procurvoides. Next base: position 1,106,569 of record WBMV01005530.1, on the reverse strand, counting down.
AAGCACACATTTATTCTTCTGTCCCACCCAACAGCCACAATACATTCAGAAGAACATTCAGGACACAGCTTTGGATGATATGATTTATCAACATACTTTTCCAAAATTAGAAAGAGATGTGGTATTTGCACATCGTTAGTTCAAATACTCAAACATGAGCCATTTTACCCTCTGGTCTGCAAAGGGATGGAGTAGTCATGTTTTTCTACTCTGGAATTATTATTCCTCTTGGAAACGACAGAATCTTTTCTTAATGTGCTTGGTCTTCTGCTTAGTGCAAAAGGTTCTTACTTGCCTGGGATGCAAGACTACAAATAGCACCAGTTCAGCTGTCTTTAAAGGAAAACAAAGAAAGAGAGACAAAGAAAGCTGGGATCTTGAAAAGTAGCTCAAACTTTCCACTCAAATTCATAGAATCATAGAAATATTAAGGTTGGAAAAGACTTCCTAGATCATTGTGTCTAACCATTAACTCAGCAACACTCTGTTCACCACTAATCCATGTCCCCAAATGCCTCTACCCATTTTTTTGAATCCTTTCAGACATGCTGATGCCCACGTCCCTGGGCAGCCTGTTCTAATGCTTGATCACCCTTTCAGTGAAGAAATTTTTCCTAATATCCAGTATAAGCCTCCCCTGGCACAACTTGAGGCCATTTCCCCTCGTCCTGTCACTGGTTGCCTGGGGGAAGAGACTGATCCCCACCTGGCTACACCATCCTTTCAGGCAGTTGCCCCTGAGACTTCTCTTCTCTGGGATAAACAGCTCCCTTGGCCACTCCTTATCAGACTTGCGGTCCAGCTCCATTGCCCTTCTCTGGACATGCTCCAGCATCTCAATTGTCCATCTTGCAGTGAGGAGCCCAGAACTGAACACAACATTTGAGGCGTCACCCCAACAGTGCCAACTACAGGGGGATAGTCACTGCCCTTGTCCTGCTGGCCACACTATTTCTGATACAAGCCAGGTGCCACTGGCCTTCTTGGCCACCCAGGAACACAGCTGCTGTCAACCAGCACCCCCAGGTCTTTTTCTGTTGAGTAGTTTTCTAGTAACTCTTCCCCAAACCTGCAGAGCTGCATGGGATGGTTGTGAACCAAGTGCCAGACCCAGCACTTGGTCTTATTAAACCTCACCCATCTGGCTTCAGTCCTTCGATACAGCCTGTCCACATCCCTCTGTAGAGCCTTCCTAACCTCCATCAGATCAACACTCTCACTCAACTTGGTGGTGTCTGCAAACTTATTTCCCACCCCTCATTCCCATTGTCAAACCCCAGCTTTGTTTTCTCTTGAACAGCACAGGTATCTTATTTTTTGAGAGCTCCATGTGACTTGCACACACCCTGCAGGTGGGCAGAGCCAGCCCTGAACACCCTGAGCCTGTTCAGCCAGGCTGGGCAGCTCCATCTTCTTGCATTACAGCTCTGCTTGGGTTTATTTTGATGCTTTTCTTTCCAGAAGCTGTAGTACACATTTTTACAGAGGCATACAAATCTGACTAATCTCTCAGGAATGTCTCAGGGGAGGAACTTCCCACAGAAAAGTACAGTTACTTGCAGTAAAACTCCCACCAAATGCATCTGCCCCAAGACAAGACTTACACAATGTCAGGGAAAATTTTGCTTACTCCTGTTCACCTCTGCATAGGTGCAGTCACAGGTCTCATCATGCTTTTCTTCTGCAGGGGAAAAAAAAGGAAGGAAATCCACTCTTAGTTATGTCCTTTAAAAGTTTTTGAGTTTTCCAAAAATTTGCAAACCTCTTATGCCTTTTCAGAGCACTCAGACAGCACCTGTTGCCCTAACTCCCTTTCTTCAGGTGTCCATCTCTGCCTCCCACAGCCAGCCTAGCACAGGACTCAAATGCAGCCCTCTCCACTGCAGGCACCAGTAATAGTGCCTACAGAGATGGAACCAATATAAAAAGAAATGTACCTCCTTCCACTGCCATCAAAAGTCAAACAGGTGACTGCTGCCTCTCTGTGAGCATCGGTGAGCTCAAATAACTGCTTTCTTATTTCAAAATCCTGCACTTCAGATGTCTTTAAAGAAAATGTTAAAAAAAATGTTTGTTTTTTGAAAAGTAGCTCAAAGGTTGTGCTTAAAGTTCCACCCGTTGTTCCCACTTTTATGCCACGGCTGTCTTTTCTGTTGAACATAAGGGAAAAGGCATGTCCTTAGCTCACCTTTACTGAGATCTCTGGTCCCTGACCAATACGACAGTGGGGTCAGAGGAGTTTGGATGGGCTTTAGTACTTAAAGTCCCTTGGGATGAACTTGGGTCTCTGTGTCCAGAGGTTGCATTTAAGCAGCCCCTACTGAGTGGGCAGCTGCCCAGTCCAGGCTGCATCACCTTTCACACAGGGGGGAGTCACAGAAGAGGATAATCACCACATCCTTTGCAGGACCTTCCCTGTGCCTTTGCTCAGAGTGTATCCCACCCTCTTCAGATGAGGGATGGAGACGGTGGTGTTGCTAGCCACGTTTTAAGTCAATGTCCAGGGATCACCTGCAGTCTCTCCTACAGAACTGTTCCCATTTCTGTGGGAGCTGCTCATGTGTTTCAGAGTCAGGCTGGAAGTCAAGTGGTCTCAGGATGAGGAACTAAAGCCACCTTGAAGGGACATGACAGCCCAGTGAGCAGCATGTGAAACCCTCCCTATACCTTACTGCCAGTCTTCCAGGGTTAATCTGCTGGAAACTTCTGTGGCAGTATCCAGCACAGCTGCTGGGTCTATTGCCACCTGAGTCATTTACCCAAGGGAAAACCCACCGCAGGCTCTGGACCCACACAGTGCAATGAGAGTGGGAGCAGGAGAGGGAGCAGCATAAATAGCAAAGTCATGTTCCTGGGGGCAGCTGCTGAAGAGATGACTGGGATGTGCAGCTACAAACTGTGTAGAGAGTGGGGTGTTAAACATGCAGAGCCCGCATCCCCCATGCTCCCGAGGGAAGGAGGGAAGGAGGGAGGGAGAGAAGGAAGGAGGGAGAGAAGGAGGGAGGCACCAGCCGCAGGACATGCTGTACATGCCCCGGCGAAGACGGGAACATATGTAGCTGCTCTGCATCTGTTTCCTGATACATTAGCTAAACGGGAGAAAGAAAGACACAGTGCTTCTGTGGCTATGAAAACTGAGATAAGGGGAATGAGTTTTATAGTCCTTGCAAGCAATATGCTCCTTATCTGCCGCAGCAGGACATTCGTGCTGTCTGTACTGAGCTGTGCTCTCACAGGTTTTGCACCCTCCCGACTACAGGCGTGAGGGGAAACCACAATGCAAAATACCTTCCGTCACCCCTTCTCCACAGCTGCCCCTTTCCTCAATTTTAAGTAAGAGCAAACGCACCAGCCGTAACATAAATGGCTTGTGTTCCATCTACATAGAAGGGAGCACAGAGCTCACACCTGATTATCCTTGGCAGGATGAAACCCAGCAGCTCCGGTCCTCAGCAACCCAAGTCCACAGGGAAAAGAGAAGGAAGAAAAGCCCAGCCTGCCTGGGGAGGGAGATGGGAAGTGGAGCAAGAAATGCTCTGTTCTTTGCAGCATTTTCAAGACACTCCAGCAGACACAGCTTCAACTCTGGCATTTCCCATTTTCTGAGGATTTGACTCCCAATTTGTAAATGTTCCATTATCAGCAATGGGCACGTGCTTATTTTTCACAGATTATATATTAGTCACACATTCAGATATTAGATAATTTCAGGAAATCTGCATAGGAAGAGTATTGTATCAGTAGCTTCTACAGACCTCAACAGTAGACATATAAAATATTTTATGTAATTATTCTGTGATTTTAGCATCTTCTCATGTGTGAAGGTAAAAGATTGGTGCTGTAAGGCTTCTGAGCATGCCTGCACATAGGCTGAAATTTAGATAAGAACAGCTTCATGTTAAGTACTTCTTATATAAAACTGTGAGTTTCTTATTATGCCAAGTCAAATGTAATGGGTCCACAACTATTAACACTGGTATTTTGGGGGATGAAGTTGTGAGAGTTCTCAGGAAGGCTGAGCCAGCTGTAGCAACCCTTCATTGAAGGAAGGTAGAGGTAATGCAAGTGTTTGCCTGAAGAAAGCAGCTCTTCCTGATAGTATTGCTCCATGGCTTCCTCATGCCCTATCTCTGCCCGCTGCCATCTCCCCTGCAGACCCAAAGTCATCTGGGCTCCTGGTATCTCCTCTCCAACTGGTACCTGGCAGATTTGTAACCAGGTTTGCAAGAGAGTTGGTCACAAACATAGATGCTGCAGGACCCTGCACAGAGCTGAAAGTCTTGTGGATCTGGGGGACATCTGTATGGGAAAAACACCCACTGTGGAACTAAAGATTAGGGTTGAAGAATGGCTCCAGCCAAGCTGCTACTGTAAAGGGTCTGAGTTTCTGCAAAGCACTTCATTGTAGAAGTGATTGTACTCTGAGGTTTCTATGAGCAAAGGGGTTGCAATATTAAGAGCAATGAGCTGCAGTGCTGTGCTCTAGATTGTCTGGCATTATCTGAAGCAATCCAACAGAGCCATGGTCCTGAGCTCGTAGCTGGCAAAGACACCAGTGACTCCCTCCTCCTACGACAGCTGGGACACCATTAGCTCTGCATCCAGCTCTGTGCTGGCACGTCACGTCCCCTGACCAGGCAAGTTGGGGACTGCCTGGTTGTCTCCTCCTGTCACAAGCAGCTCATGCTTCTTACTGAACAAAAATGCTTTTACTTCATTGGGGGTTCTGAATACAGTCTGGTCACATCCAACTCTCCTTGGAGGAGCTCTCACAGCCAGCCTCAAGGCTTCCTACTGCCCCTTCCTCTCCTTCACCTACAGCTCAGTGTGAGGACCATCAATGGTGCACCCTGGAAAAACACAGAAATCTCCCTGAGCACACTCGGGCAGCTGTTGGGGGTTCAAGCCTCTGCAGTAACAACCACCTTTTGTGAACTCAGCATTGTGATCCTGAGTCACTGCATATTCCTCTTTTTTAATTTTAGAAGGAGATAACTCCTCTCCTTTTTATTATCTCGATGTATTCCCCCTCTCATATCCATAACATTTCAGTTATGAATTTCCCATCAAGTAACACAAAACTCTTTTGCTCTTTCCTAATATGTGACCACAACCACAGACCCCTGGCTCTTTTTTCACTTTTCCTTAAACTTACTGAAGTTTGTTAGTAACCCTTTTCCTAAGGAGCAAGGTGGACTGGTTGCAGTTTTGTTAGTGTTTCTGAATATGCTGCTCATCCCATCACACAGGTATAAAACTTGCATTGTGCCAGCAGCTTGGCATCTCTGGGCAAGGGGGAGCAGAGGGAAACATTGTAGGGACCATACATTTCTAAGAAAAATTAGAAATTAAGAGAAAATGAACAATTTTCTCAACTTGCTCCAAAACCAAAATTATTTTCCTACTACAGAGAAAGAGGAGTAAGGAAAAACCCAGGACACCTAGGAACCACCACTACAGATGGAACTGAGGACCTCTCTTGCCATTCTACCTTTCCATGTAACCTAGAAGTTGCGCAGAGGTAGATCTGTTATGTCTGCAACTTCCTGCTACCAAGAGGATCCCAGAAAACACTGACACAGAGTTTCAGAGCAGAACAATTGTCTATTAATAACTTTATAACCTTGAATGAGGCATGTTCTTGTGGATGGTGAGGAACTGTGTTGTGCATCTCTTGTTTTATTATTATTATTATCCCTTCCTTTTTTGTTCTCTTAGACTGTCTTTATCTCAGCCCACACAGTTTACCTTTTTTCCTCCCAATTCTTACCCCTATCTCCCTAGGGAAATGGGGAGGGGGGTGAGTGAGTGGCTGTATGGTGTTTATCTGCCTGCCAAGTTAAACAATGCGTGTCTATAGTCAGATCATGAACTAAAGGTGTAGTTGTGATTGTGCCAGCTCTATAGAGAACTTTATGTCTGCCTGCTGTCTGGTGAAAGGAAACCTTAAACAATGTGGTATCATCCTTGTCTGCAGTTACATCTTTGTTGGAAAACTCCCACAGCCTTCTTGACATTCATTGGGTTTGCAGGATAGATGGGTCATTAACCTTGTACACAATGTTTATACTACACTGATAATAGTGTTTGAGTAACTCACAGTGTTATGTTAAGTAACAACTGTACTTTGCTTTGAGGTTGCTGGAGGGATGGTGTTATTCTTGTATATTATCAAAACAACATCATTTTTTCTGGGGATGGAAGGACATAGGGGCCTGAACTGAGAAGGGGAAGACTGAAGTCCAGACGTTTTGGGTTTTCAATGTTCTTATGAAAACAATGATTTTTAAGAGGCATTGCACATGTGGTTAGGCAGGAAAGAGGGTCTCTAAGTAACTGAAACAAAAGGGCAGTAGCTTCATCATAAGTGTTGTTGTTCTGATGTTGTTGATGGTAAAGGATAGTTTAAGGGAAAAAATAAAGCAAATATTGCACTGGCAGTTAATTTGCACTATTTTCAACAATTCAATTAAGCCTAGAGAAAATAAATACATGGGTTTAAAGATGGTTGCTATAGAAACCAGAGGAGATTTTATAGATGCTTATGAGAGTGAAGGAGGTTCTGATTGATAAGACAATCTCATTCAAATAGTCACTATGGAAACCCAAGGTGACCTGGAGGAGAAGTGATTCCTCTCACTCTGTTCCTGTGGGCAGATGAAGAAGCCTAAGTGGGGGAAGGTCTGGGCTGAGTGACAAAGCACACCTTAGCAAGGCAACACAGTTCTCACTTCAGTGCTAGAGATACTCAGTTCTTCATGTTGCAAAGCTGTGTGAGTACTGACTGCTATATTTGTGAAATAAATTTATTTACTTAGCCTTGAAATAGTGACGATTCTTTCTCATTTAAATAAACAGGAGCTCTGCAATTGACTTCTCTGGGGGCAAGGCAGTTTTGAGAGTCCTTCCTATGTCTTCAGTCCATCAGAATAAGGAAGCATATTTGCATATCTGCCATTGAGCTCAGTGTTTGGCAGCTGCCTGTGCTTTCTTGAAATGGAGCCATGGAGTTGCTGAGCACTTTTTGCCTTCACTAACAAGACCTTGTCCTGGAAATAGGATGGAAAAAAACCTGAATATGCAAGTCTTTTTCTTGTAGTTTGGTTATTTAAGGACCAAAGTTGGTCAGCCTACATGTGACATGAACCAAAATTGAGTAGCTTGATAATACCTCAGTAACCACTTATCATTTGTTTCCAGTATCCATTTTTTAAGATATTGATAGAATGTTAAAGGGCAGGTGCTCAGCACTCCTGAACACAGCTGAAAACTAAAAAGTTATTCCATATGTTTACTTTTATCTTATCATCTTGATTAATGCAAAGTGTTAATGTCATGGATATCAACTCCGGGTATTGAAATACACCTGTTCCTCAGTAAGGATTCACAGTGAGCCAGACCCTGCCTGGTTCCTCTGCCCAAGCCTAGACACACTTTTCTCCTATATTATTTAGATAAATCTTTGATTCACACTACCCACATAAGATAAAATCATACAGATATTAATCATCAGAGATTTTCATCTTGCATTATTTCCAAGGAGGTAAAAAGAACTAGCTAATGTTCTCAGGAAAACACTGATATTTCTGTAATTTCACCAAGTTTCCAGTGTAAACATGCAGATATAGGAGAAAACGATGTAATTTGGAGAAAACCTGAGGATGCAGGTCCAGACTGCAGGAGCAGAGCATTGAGCAGCTCAGCTTCCCTGCAGCTCTCGCTCCCCCGGGTTAGCTGCTGAAGGTGGTAAGAGCAGCCAGGAAATTAGTCCAGCCCAGCTGCCAGGCTGCTGCCTTTTCTAACCAGCCTTATGAGTTTAGAAATTGCCCTCCCATGCAGAAAACCTAGCTGTGCTTGTACAACAGGCAATCCATAAAGAAAAAAAAATCAAAAAGAGAATACTGCTGCTGCTTCCATCATCAAAGGAGAAGTTTAAACCTGAGGCTGCTCCTAGGAATGCAGATAGCACTGACAGGACTGACTCTGCTGGGGCTGGAAGCAGGGAGAGTTTGTTGGACATACATTATCTTGAAAGAAATTCCTACTGGTTTTAAAGATAAGCAGAATTGTTACCTGTTATTAAAGCTGTTGACTTTTATGGCTGCAGGTAGAAATTGCTGCTTTAATGGAGACAAAATGATTCAGCTACAAAGAGGAAGAGAAAGAGATTAATATTGAATAAAAGATGCTCACAGGAAGGTGCAGTCTGCTGGGCAAGTTTCTGTTCTGATTTTGTGTCTGGAGAAAGGAGGTACATAGGTAAATGGAAAAGAATATGTTGAGCTCTTTGTGCAAGAGAAATGGATGTAAATATGTAGCTGAGCCTTTTATCCTCAGCCTTCTGCTGTTCACACTCTCCATCACCAAATGACAGAGCAGCTCTGAGTTATTTATTACTTTTATTTATTTTTAATTCACGTAACTCAATCTCTGTGCACCTTCCAGCAGATGTAAGTCACACTGGAAGAAAGAACAGCTGTAGTCATTCTGGGAAAGTATTCAGGGTGTAAAGGTCTCCCAAAGCAAACATGGGCACCCAACAGCTTTCTCTACTCCTCAGTGAGAATGGATAGTCCTTTTTAAGAGTGCTGGGAATTGATTGGGAAGATGCTTTTCTGTGATCTTATCACCCTTTTACTTCAGGCTGAAGAGGTCTCAGAGCATCCCTCCTGTGAGCACACACTGCTCGGTACTCTCTCCAAATCATCCCAACTTGAACCAGATCCCTGGGCCTCAGCAACCCCATATCAGAGACATAACCTGTATCTTACAGCCTACTTCTGTAGGCTTCACTTTGAAACCCATCCAAGGAGATCGTACAACTTACTTTCTTCCTCCTACCTTTCAATTTTAAAGAAAACAAAACCCGAAAAAAAAATCACCAATTATTGTGATAGTAGCAAAGCAACATTTTGAGAAAACAGTTCACAAAGGCATCCAAACTCGTAGGGGTTTGAAATCCTAAAGCTCTCAATATTGTGGGATGTGTTTTGCTTTCAGAGCCCAATCCTTCAGCTCTCTGAAAAGTGACAAGCAGCTGTGAGCCTTATAGCTGTTCCCTGGTAAATACCATAAACTAACTGCCAGAAAATGTAGGCTTTCTCCAAGAAGTCTACAAAGGCAGTAAGCACCATCTGCTGGCTTCAGCATGAAAGAGGAAGACAGGAATTTTTCATCAGGGTGAGTGCCTCTTCAGATCTTCTGCCTCCAGTTTTAGGGCAAACTCGAAGAAATTGGTCCAACAGCAGCAAAACAAAGCAACCAGGGTAGCCTAACCAGAGCAAGATTGTCTAAGGAACATCAGTCATTCTGCTGGCAGATCAAGGTAAGACAGGACAAAGACAAGAAAGTTAAATGCACTGAAAGTTCCCAATAGTTTTGTCAGCATTCAAACTGATCATCATTAAAGACCTTAATTTTTCGCCTGGTTTTGCATTATATTTGAAACACAAACACTGAAGAAAACATGAGCCAGATATTGCCACAGACTTTAAAAAAAGGAGCAGCCAAGAGGTGTTTTGCAAGAAAATGGTACATGTAGACTTGTTTTGCCCCCTCAGACCCTGATCACAAACAAGGATGTGGGGATTTGGCACAAATAGAGTGAGGCAGCGTCTCACAGATGGGTAATTCATGCAGTAGATGTTGGTTACCAAAGGACCAGTGATTAAGCCAGTGAGAGCTGAAGGCACACATCGGCTTGGCAAAGCTGCTCAGCAATTTGCAAAAACTGAACCCAGAGCACCAATAAAAGTAACAAATATGCAAGAATTGCCAGTTTCCAAATAAACAGCAGAGCCAGCCCCAGCCTTTTACATTGAGAGTAAGACAGAAAATGCCACATTTCTGGTTAATTCATAGGAAGGCCTAGTCCTGCAGTGCTGGGGCCCAAGGCTATGGCACATCCCTGGCGGTGAGCATGTGGAGCCCCCAGCTCTTCCCTGGCTTGACCCACATGACAGTGGTGCCTCCCCAGTGTGAGGTGCCTTGTCCCCCTGTCATGAGGATTGCACAGACTGTCCGGGCTGGCAAGCAACTGCCTGGGAGAGACAAAGAGCATCTGCATACATCAGAGGGAATTTTCCCACCCTGTCCCTCCCCAGGGAGTGCTGGGCTTTGTGCCAGAAAGCACTGATGGAGGAAGGCTCGCTCAGATGCACCAGACCAGGTTTCTTCCTCTCTTGCTCAGCTGGAGCACTGTATACCCTGGCTCGTTCTGCCCGGCAGAGATAATAGGGGCAAGATACCCATTTTGCTGGCTCTAACCAAGGCATAATTCCTCCTCAGAGGGTGCTCCAGTAAGCAATTGGAACTGCCTCCTCAGACCACATCTGCAATATGAAAATGCTGAGGTTGAGCTGTTTTAAGCCTACTCTAGATTTTTACTACAAGGTGAAGCATGGTGAGCAATCCCATCCTGTCTAGGCTTGTCCTTCCAGATGGCGATGGGAAATGGTGGCAATGGCTGTCCTGTCCTTGCACAGCAGGAAAAAATAGGAGAAGACTTAGTACATTGCATTGCTGTGATCAAGTCAATGAACTAAGAATGCAACATCTCTGTTTGCTGGTTGGATAAGAATTAATCAGAGTTCCTAATATGCACAACCTCTGACTTACTGAGGACAAGATGAATGACAGGGGTTCAAAGTTTCACTTCAGCACAAACCCCTCAAATGTCTTATTTTAGTCTATAATCTGCAAATTAGACAACTTAATGCCAAATGTTGAATATGTCCATGTGGCCATAGTCCACTGGGAATGCCTTACTCAAATCATGAGCCATTATTTCAGTGTTAATGCCAGCATTCAGGTCATCTAGTGCTGTAAGTACATCTTAACCATACCAGTACTTTTAAACAATATTCACCAGCAAAATTAAACTCTCTGCTAAAACACCCTCATTGCTCCACGGCTGTAGCTCCACAATAACATGTTCATGCACTGCAAGGTTTACTGCTTTATCATCCCACTAACCCAATGTTTTGTTTGGCAAAGGTCCTCCCTTTACACTTGTTTACAAACAAATAATACTAAGCTTCCCAGGAGCTTAATTGCTTTGTTTGCAATACTACATCTTATTATGGGCAGTTATTTGTAGGTACTTATGTATCCTCATAGTACCTGGTAATAAACCATGTGCAAAATTAACTGGAACATGGCCTGTTAATTATAAAAGGTGCCATAAAGTACATGTTTAATTTAACAAAATGATTAGTTATAAATATTTTATTGTAGCATCATGCTGTTTGGTACACCACACAGTAGTTAACAGGGACATTTTTTTGCATTGGGTCCAACTTTGCATTGTGTCACTTGAAAAGCAACAGGATTAAACCCTCTTACCAGTGCTCTCCTCAGGCAAATGGCCCTGTACTTCTTCAGCAGAAGGCCCAATGCCTTTCTCTGGGAGATGTAATATATTTTCCCCCCTCCCCAATGTAAAGCAGGGAATGGCTAGACATGAGGAAATGTTGGGGTCACTGGCTATGCTGGTAACAGCAGAGCAGTGTCAATCAGTGTTACCCCTCATTTGGACTGAACATTTCTTAGTGCCAAATTTTTCAGAAGCAGGTCTGCAAAAGGCATTACCTACAATTCACGTTCACTCACTATCAAGCGCAGGGCACACCCGTACATTGCCATTTATGTCTGACTTCAAGTCCAGTGAACACCCAAGCACCTAATGTGGGAAGAGTGAAAAAATTAAGATTGTAATGAAGAGAGACAAAATGACCTATTTAGTGATATGTCTTCATATATCCAACAGCATACTGTGGAGAAACATCACATGAGACTCTAATTGATGTCAAGGCTGCAGGGATCCAATAGGGCAAGAAGGAACCATTCATGCTCTTCCCAGAAGGAATTTGCTGTACTGTGAAGCAGTGAAATTCAACACCCACTTAAGCTTCTCCTTGATGGACTTCTAAAAAGCATGTGTAGTGGTTTAGTTTTCTTGGGTTTTGTCTAGGTCTTCCCTGGTAGCAAGGTCATAACTAAAGAAGCATTCCATGCCATTCCTTCATGTAATCAGGGGTATATAAAGATGGGCAGTTTCCTCCCTTCTTTCTCTCTTCCTTTTGTGTGCTTGGAGGACATCAGGTCTCTGTGACCTTATCTATAGGCTTATCTATAAGTTCTTGTCTATATGAGTTGAGTCCTATTGGAGAAACTGTTGTCCCAGCTGCATGGAGGGGAAGGACCTGCTTCTCTTGAGGGGAGTTTTGGTAAGAATTAATTGTATTAGTTACTTATTGAACTTTTCCCTGAGTTTACAAGTGTGTGTATCTGTTTTGTTTGGTTTTACCCATTTTTGTCCCATTTCCCTTTCCCCCTTTTCCCTTTTGGGGTTGCTTTGGGATTTGTTCCGTAGATTCATAGTGTTTGATTGTATATAATTGTAATATATTTGAATATTTATATATACCTTTACTACAATTGTCTTTGGGGTTTTTTTTCCCTTCTGTCTTGGGAGGGGGGAATCTGTGTGGCTGGCACTTTGGTTTGGCAGGGAGCCAACCCAAACCTCCACAGCATGTGAGGACGTTTCCAAACCCACACTCCATGAGAAGACAAGGTGCTGCTGTCAAGTCTGGTCTCTGTGCACGGCTGCCCACTCGTGCCTCTGAGGGCTCACCTCAGACACCTGGCAGAAGTTGAAGGCAAATAATATGTGACCCCCACCAGACTGAGTGCAGTGTAGGTAGCATCCTAGAGCCACCAAATCCCACCTGGCATGAGTGCCTTGCTTGTCACTTATGGCACTGACAGATCTGTTATTCCACAACCCCCTTTTCTGATGCTGGGGCTGGCCCTTGCCTCATGTCTTCACAAGGCATGGCTGCATTTGGGAGTGCCATGGCGATGCTTGTGTGCTTTTAGAGAAACTGTTCAACATATGCTTATTGCAGGCAGAGAAGCAGGCACAGCAGTGTGGATCCTGTTTTGGGTCAGTTTGAGCAGGATTAGGATATTAGGATAATTTTCTTAATATCTTGCTCAATTTGTGCAAAACCCAAGAATGAAGCTTGGGTCCTGTTCCAAGCAAACTGTCATTAAATTAGAATGAAAAATTGCATTTCACAGATGAATTTTAATGTGAGAATTTGAATCTTATTTAATACTTCCTCTCTAATATACCATAAACCTTGATTAAAATCCTCTTTATGACCTTCTGAGGCTGCAGCTCTTATTCCTGTATTTGTCTGAAAGACTTGTCCTCCAGGTGAGAAAAAACATATTAAAAGATCCCAAGGCTGTCCCCTGTGCATACCCACCCACTAAATTCTTTGTGTTGCAATGCAGACTTTTTCCTGAAAAGTTTTTCAACTTCCTTATGACTCTGAAAAGTGTATATGGCACAGCTTTGAGACAAACGTGAATAGCAACTGAATTAGAATGCTTTTTTTTTCATAGTACCTTTTTACTCAGCTGGAAATAATAGGATTTTGTCAGTCTTTGTTTTCATGCTGGTTTCCAGACAAGTATCAGAATTTTAGGAATAATGGTTTTTTTCCAAGTATGGATCAGATCAATACATTTATGGCTTATTTTACATAAAAATATTAAATCTGCCATGACTGAGCAAATATGAATGTCACCCAAACATTGTTTAGTTCTGTTTGCAGAGATATCCTACAGTCCTGTAGTTTTTACTTAAGTCAAATAGCTCACTCTCCTGCATTCCAAAATCGTGAACAATTAACCACTCTGGACATGGAGAGAAGTTGTATGTTTAAGATATCATTTTTTCATATTACATATTTTTAAATTCCAAATAGTCTGTGTTTAAGAATATTCTGGGAAATTCGGTCTCTACAACTGCTTAAGGCTGTTGAAGGATCTCCTGTCTTGAGGATTATGTCCACAGAACAGAACTACAATTTAGCAAAAACAGGTCTTGCTTCTCAGGCTTTTAAAAATTTTAGGTAACAGACTGTGCTATGTGGACTCATCCACTTCTTTATTATCCACTTGAACTTCTCCACATGCATTGATTTATAGTCCTTTTTTCCAGCTCCTGGGAGTGGAAGAAATATTTCTGAGAAAGATTATTTCGGTTTTGCTTAAGGATCATTCATTACTGAATGTGTTAATGTGAGCCTACACCATGAGTTCCTTATTGCAGTAGTTGAGAAAATCTAATCTTTGCGTTAGTTTAGGACCTTTGGAAGGATTCTATCACCTGACTCCAAGCAGATCACAACTGTGCTTCAATCCCTTCTTCTTTTTGCAGCCTGGCTATTCTGTTAAATAAAATGAAAACCTGCTTGGCTACTTTTTAGTTATTTGGATACTTGTTCACACTTTTCCACTCTCCTGCCATCTCTGGATCTTCCTGTCTGATTTTGACTGAGTTTCTTCCTTCTTGCATATCTTCCCTGGCCTCTGACACTTTCTTCCTCCCTGACTCCTTGGGTTTGCTCCTTTGTCTGATCTCTGTTTTCCACTTTTCTTCTGCTCAGGTCCTCATTTCCCCTCTCTTATGCCTCCTGAGGCTCAGCCTGGTGCAAAGTCCAGCCCACAGAGCAATTTCCATGGAAAAAGTGGAGAAACCAGGTGAGCGCTGCATTCCCTTCCTGCAGTCTCTGCCCAAATCCTGTCACCTCTTTGACAGCCTTTGTCTCCTCCTGTCTTTGTTGTCCCTTGTGGCCATTGATGCAGCCTAAGCCATGACTCTGTGGACCAGTTTTGAAAGGTGTGATCACATCAGGTCATCTACAAACCAGGGCTGTCTATTTATTATTTAAAGGGTTGCAGCACTATCCTGAGGACTTTAATCCAGCCAGTTGGGAAGATTTGCACTGCTGGCAGGGTGCTTCATCTGCAGATCCTCCCTTCTCGTGCAGCTGGATCCTTGACTCTACAGCAAATAATTTGCCAAACTAAAAATCTGCTGTTTTCATTACTGCCAAAATTCCCATGCTGGACCAGCATCCTGAGATGGATCATAGCCGGGAGCATGGAGATCTCTACTAACCCTGATCCCCACCATCCATAACCGTTTGGAGGACTTCCCGGCACAACTCCAACCTCTCAACTTGTGAACAGCAGCAGGAGAAAGGGTGTATTTGGGTGCCTGACTACAGACAGTTTGGAGGGTGAGCAAAGGAAGAGTGCTGGCTCTTTCACAGTGCCACAGGCCCCTTTGTGTAGGCTGCCCAACCTACAGCTGCCTTTCTAGGCGTGTGCCAGGTTTCCTCCTCCAGCAGAAAAGAACTTTCCCTTCTGACAGCTCTGGTCTCCTTCCCTGTTTAAGTGTCCCAAAAGCAGATGGAGACTAATCCTGAACACAGCTCCTTTTTCCCTTCCTTTTCCTACACTTCTTCCTCCCTCAGAACCAGACAGCAGGAAACTGGGCTGAAGGAGAGTAAATGTATCTCCAGAAAAGCGCACATGCTGCCAGCAGCCACAGGCTGGGCAACTGCTCTGTGCTGGGAAGCCTTTCCTCCCTCCACCTAAACCTTGTGCTGGGTAAGGAGAACCCTCTTCCAGAAGGGTTGCAAGTCTTGCAGCCTCTTTACTCTGTCCCAATGGCCTTGGTGGATCCAGTCACTGTGAACATGGTTCTTGGCCCGCTCTGAGCATTTTTTCCCATGGTCTTTCAGAGATAAAAGTTTTACTGTAGAACCCATACCTGAAATACAGAATTCAGCCTTGAAATTCTTCAAGAGTCATTTGTTGTTCAAAGTTGCAAAGTAGCAGAAGAAAGCAAGTGTTACAGACAGAAGTCACCCATGGCGCTGTCAGTCACACTTGCAGTAATGCTGTGCAGTGCATTGCCCAAATGCCTGGAGTGCACATTTGTAGAAGGGGCAGGTCTGGATTAATTAGCAGACACTTCTTTTCCTCTCAGGTTATTTTCTTACATCAATTGACTGTATTTATGCAAGCAAGATCCCATTATGCATACTCCCTAAATAAAACAATGAAGGTTCAATGCTTTGAAGGGAGCGTCCTATATTTAATCCACTGCTGTCTCCTACTGCAAGCTAAATGTCTTCTCCTGATAGCTGCTGGAAGCTATCACTCACAGAATTGCAAAAAGGGCCAGACTGGAAGGGACCACAGTGGGTCATCTGGTCTAGCATCCCTGCTCAAGCAGAGCCATCATAGGGCACATGGCATGGAATTGCAACCAGATGGTTCTTGAATAACTCCAGTGAGGGAGAATCCACCATCTCTCTGGGCAATCTATTCCAGTGCCCAGTCACTCCTTAATATGTGTAGAGGTCCTAGTAAAAGCAAATATCATTATGGAGAAGTAAAATATTTCCTGGACTTTTGCAGTCATCCAAGGAAAGTGCTTTTGTCTATTTTCCCTTCCCTTTCTTCGGAGCCAGGAGACATGGTGTTTTTTTCTGCAAGTGCTCCATGTACTGTTAGTCATTCAGCAGATGAGACACAACAGTTTCAAATATTCACAGAGCTGTTTTCATCAATAATTTACTGCATAAATGAGCTCCTTGAGCAGCAGTAATTAACAAGATCCTGAGATGCTAAGAGATGGGCCAGAGCAGCACTTTGCTTCATTACCAGTACACATAGTGCTGATGGCATCAACCAGGGATTGATCCAGAGCCACACTGTCATACTATTAACACTGTAAAAAAGGCCTTACTGCTGATCCAGACATTCTGTAGATCCTACAGGAAAGGCAGCAGGACGAGAGCAGCAAATGGACTGATCACAGCAGACATTTTTGTATTAAGCACCAGACACCTTTGGGAAGGAAGGTGAGGAAAGCAGGAGGTGAGAGGAGCAATAATGGAAGCAATGCAAGTCTGCTCAGCCCTTCACCTTTCAGAAGTGGTCCCACCAGAGTTGTACAGGCATCTCCACTTGACTGCAAAGCCCAGCCCTGGCAGCTCCAGCTACTGCTCCTGTTAGGAGGATCTCTATCTGGCTTCCCCAGAATCTTGTCCTTTTTGTCCCTACCACTGCATGGGAGGGGAGTAGAAAGGAATGAACTACCAGTTCATGTTTCCCAGAGTACGGTGAAGGAGAGAAATCTCTCCAGTGAGATCTGAGCCAGACTTGATTTTAACTCTGTTTTAACCCCATGTTATAGTCATTCCAGTCTTGGCTCCTTCTCTTGCTGATGTCCTCAGGTAGAGTTGCTGGCTGTCTTCCTTAGCCCTCTTTCTTGCAAGCCCTGACTATGTCAAAGCCCAAGGGTTGACAAGGCAGGGTCCCAACACCAGCAGCAGCTATGCATATTCATGCAACCATCATAATAAGAGTGTGCAATACTTAGCATTTATATTGAGAATTTTGCCCTCTGAGCAGCAGACACAGATTAAAATTCTAATTCTGCCCTTGAATAAAATATCTGCTGCTAGTCTTTCACTCTCTTGCCCCATCCTGTTTTCTTGAAAGTGAATAAATAATTGGCTGGTGAAAGAGATGGTGTGTCTTTATTCAGAGTGATCAGGCTTGTAGAAATCTGTTATTCACACCATGCACACTCAGGTCCTGCATACAACATCGGCATTGTCTTTCCCCAAGAAGCAGTTCATGTCACTGTGTCCTTTCAGAAACCCAGCCTGACTCAGAAGATGCAGCAGACAATATTCATGGACAGAAATTTCCTCCGGTTAATAGTTTATCCTATGTCTGTTTAGCTGCATCTGCTGCCAGAGGTTTTGCATCCCACTAGCTTTTATTTTCTTCAGACAATGCTGTAGGCTCCAGCATCCCAGCTTCTCTTTGTCCTAACCATCCACACATTCTTGTATTTTCTCCTCCATCATTTTAAGGCTGAACTCAGTGAGGAAAAACAAAGTTCTATCTCAGCACCACACTTGGTGGGTTCATTGCTGGCTTGTGGCCTAGCTGACACATGTGAGTGTCTGAGAATGGCTTGCCTGAGCAGCAAACATCAGTCTGGGAAGCTCATGCTATGAAGATGAGAGGTTTAATTTCTCTGGCAGATCAGAACTTCTCATTGCAGAGCCAATACCTAGGACTATTTGATGTTGAATTGCATAGCCAATTGGATATGTTTTTGGCTTATTCTCTATCTTCCACCTGAACAGCCAGCCATGTAATTCAGCATTCCCAAGCCATGTCTTTTCCCCACATTACTAGGTAATTAGGTTCTCCCAAACTGCCAGTGACAGTTCTTTGTCTGGCTGTCTGGCTCCTCTTTGCCAAGTTCTATTCACAGAAGAGACATTTAGAAGTTGCAGGATGCACACTGCAGTGCTCATCACACATTTTTCTTCCAGAAGCTCTTTGCAGGCTTGAAGTGATGCCGAGCCCTTGTACTCTCTGATGCATTTACAATGAGAGACTACTTATGAGAGTATGCAGTGACAGGACAAGGGGAAAGGGTTTTGAACTGGAAGAGTAGGTTTGGATTAGATATTAAAAATTAATTATTTACGGTGAGAACTGAAATAGGTTTTCCAGAGAAGTTGTGGATGCCCCATCCCTGGAAGTGTTCCAGACAAGGTTGGATGGAGCTCTGAGCAACCTGTTCTAGGGAAAGGTGTCCCTGCCCATGGCAGAGAAGGTTGGAACTAGGTGACCTTTAAGGTCCCTTCCAACCTAAGCCATTCTGTGATTCTGTGTCCACTAAGGTTGTTTTATTTGCATTCCCTCCTTTGTAGTATTACATAGACTTTCTTGTACTCATGTACTTGATATATACCTATTACATACCCTCAGCTGTAAACTCCCATGGTGTAGTTCATCACTTCCTGAGTTTGTGGAGTCACTTGCTCAGTGGGAACCTGCTCCAGAGTCAGGGCTCCCGCCTGTCACAGCAGCTACTATCAACAGGAACATGTTAATACTGAAAGCAACAGAATGATGCCCTGTTTGGTGCTTTCCAGCACATACTCTAGCTGCATGTATGAAAAATGCAGGTGAAAATTAAATTAATGGAAGAAGAGAATGGTGGTATAAAACGCAATCCTGAAAAACTCGTTTTCAGGTAACAACAGTGCTCATGCTGTGAGATTGCAGAAAAGAATCAGTTTTGCCAGAAGAAGAGTTGGTGATTTCCAGAATGTTAGTAATCAAACACACCGTGTAACTGAGAACAATATGCATGTAGCTCTGATCCCTATAATCAGAAAACAGCTTGTTTCTTTGAGGCTCCAGTATGCAAAAAAATTTTTAAAAAAATTAAAAAAAAAAATCCAAAAATTGTTGATGTCTCCACTTGAGCAGAGATTACAACTGGCAGAGCACTAAGGATCCCTGCCTCCTGTAAATCATGCCTGTGAGCACCCTTACAAAATTGTTCGATGGAGCTGTGGTCCATACAGCAGGTGGTGTTCCAGGTCATATGTGAGACCATCCTGTAGTGCAATGCCACCGCTCGTCAGCACAGCTGAGCTTGAATTGGTGAGGGGGTACCTGGTTCATGCAGGGGATTTTCTCGTTATCTCTTGCAGCCACAGAGTGCGAATTATTTCTCCTAACGCACCAGCAGTGGGGGAGGAGGTGGAGGGAGGCTGTAAGTGACTGCCACATTGAGTTGTTAGCATGAAATACATACATAAAGCTACAAGCAGGCCAAAAATTCTTCAGCCCTAAGCTCTTTTCACATAGGCTGGAATTTGTGTCATATCCACATAGAAGCCAGTTACCAGAAATGTTTGTAACCACAGCTGGGTGATATCAGGTATTTTGTCTTCGACAGGCTTTATCACTCTACTGTCTTAGGTCTTACAAAGAGCTTACAAAATAAAACCAAGGCAAGATAGTAGGGACAAAGCAGGAAAGAAGAAAGCTTATCTAATATCAAACTTGTTAGTGTTATGAAGTTAACCAAATTGCACAAACCCCAAAAAGCATCTGCTATGAACTGTCTTTGTTCCTACAACACTTCAGCAAAAACATTGGCATGGCAGGGTGAGGAGAATGCTCTCTATCAAGTAAAGCACTCGAGAGCAATTTCACGTCCTGTAGACATCAGAAGTCCTCATAGATTTGGGATTTTGTGGAACAGAAAAGACTACTTACAAAGTCTCCTCTACACACTTTCCTTCAGTCCCTGTGCACCACTCTTCATTCCACAGCTCTTCAGTGTGATCATATGCAGCGTAATATTTCCATCTGAAAAATTTACAAGCTAAAAGCACTTAAGAAGGCTGTGACAACATTTACAGACATACAGATGCAAAAATGGTTTTCACTTGGCTGTTGCAAAGTAGTTTTTTTGTTGAAGTTTATTGTCATAGGAAGGTACATCTTCCAAGGAATGACTACTTTGAATGCAAATCAGTTTCGTTTGCTTAAATCTTAAGAACATGGGGAAAATAGGTGGCAAAATAACTTCAGATCAAGCAGTCTGTATTCACAACAAATACCAGAAAATGGCAATAGCATTAGAGGGGGATGCATTACTGCAGCCCAACTGATCAACAAACACACTTTTGCTGGAACAAACAGCACTGGGTGTACTCTCTATTTTTGATTGAAACAGTTTTAAATGCAAGGAGAAAAAAAGACAGAATAGAAAATACATACTGTTCTAGGATACTTTTTTTTATTATTTTTTTGACATTTGTGAAGAATAATAATGCTTTCCTTAAGATGGTTTTCTCTGTGAAATTCATACTCCCCATGGGTGGTAAGCATTAGAGCTCAGTTAAGCAAAATATCATTACTACTGCTATCACTTTGGAACAGAACATTTTTTCTGGGCTTGAGTGTGTTTTTTTAAAACAAGGGGTGGATATTTATGTAAAGGGAAACAAGATATGATTAAGTTTCTGTTACCTAAACCATCCCTCAGCTAAAGTCATACAGAAATGGAGAGGCTTGAGAAATCATTTCAGGCTACAGAACAATTCTTTCCAATTATCATTACAGGAGTTAAGCAGATGACTAAAATCATTTGATGAAACTGTTACTCAGCTTTATCCACCAGCCTTTGAAAATCTTGACAATGCTGTTAATTTGTGTTCCTGGCTCTCAGGATGTTATTGAGATGTAATGCATTCATTATTTATCCTTTAGACTCAAAGGAAAACAGAAAGAAAACACCTCTTCAATTAGAAATTAAGGTCGTTGTATTGACAAGGAAAAGCCTGAGAGGGGATTGCTTTAAAAAGAAATAGATTCTCAGCTTGAATGATTTAGAAGAAATTTTTGATCCAATATTATTATTTTTGCTACCTGGTTTATGTTGTGGAACAGCTGCCACTGTCAATACAAAATTTATTTTTAACAAATCCAACAATACTTTACAAGAAAGAAAATTAGCTGAAATTAATAAAGAACAAGAAAAGTTTCTCTTTCTCCCCTCCCCAAAAACAAGATGCAAAAATGTATCAAGTAAGCAATGCTGTATATGTAAAACAGGCAGAAGAAAATGCTTGATGGCTGAGGCAATTTAATATAATCCTATCTGTTACATTTTACTTGTAGCTTATAGTTTGCTCTAAAAAAATGTAACAATTTCTATCACTTCTGTATAGACTGTTGCTAAAGCCAAACAGAACAAAAAACCAGACAAAACTGTAAAAAAAAAAATCTAAAATAATTCTAAACCGATCTTTTGCTCTCACTTTGAAAAAAATGATACTGATAGTTTCATGTGCTGTATCATTTTTTCCACATTTTCTGGCCGTGTACAAACTTTTTAGATAAGCAGTGGTTATTATAATGGTATAATTTATATGGATGCATAAAAACGAAGATGTCCCTAAAGCACAGATGTGGTGTTACATCTACACCTTTTGCAGAAAACCCCATAAAGATGAAAATGAAAAAAATACACATTTCCTGTGCAACACCTCCAGATTACTGTGTAATTTCCAGTAATTCCTCATCGTTTCTCTGTAAGACCAATTTTTCAATGAAAGAAAATTTTACAGTGGGAAGACTAAACCCCAAAATAACCTCGATTCTTGGGAAAAATCACCTAGAGAATGAGACACACCCTTTTTTCTTTCTTTTTTCTTTTCTTTTTTTCATGCTTTTGAATGATTGTAGAGAGTGTTGGCTCCCCTAAGAAGATGTTAATGAGCATAGGGCTATTCAGCAGTGAAACTGAACAGGTAAAAACTCCACTAATGATGACTCACACTTCTTGACTCCTTTGCTGTGAGGCTGGGGCTCTCAGGAATTAAAAGTCTCAATTCAAGCTGTTTCTTTCCTGTGTGCAAATAACAGGGAGCATGTTTAGGTCTGCTCAAGGGATACTCTCAGCTTCGGGATCCAGAAAAGCCTTTAAGGGCCAGGTGCCCACCACAGTCACACCCTGGCTCCACACTGGAGGGAGTCCTGCTGCCTGGCAAGTCCTGGCCAAAGGCACCACAACACCTTATCTGACTTTAGTGACAGAAGACCTAGACCTCAGAGCACTCTTCCTCCCCACCAGGTAACTGCAGGAAATGAAACCCATTAAAAAAGTTACTTACAACTTGGTTAAGGTTACAATGACCAGCCTGACATAACTCTGTATAAGTGCTGCATTAGTAATGGCAGATTTAAAATGTAACCTGCCAGCTTCCCTCCTTTACCACTGCTAACAGGAGCAATTTTTTAGAACATGAAAGTGCCACTGTAGAGCAAAGAACAGAGAAGAAGAAGCTGGAAGAGGTGGTGAAGCACAAATTGCACACACATTTGCATGAGTAGAAAATCTTTCTGACCATCCTATTTCTATCCAGCTGCCAAAGATGGGATACGTCCCAGAGAAAACAAGGAATTATTTTTCTCTTTGAGGCTTTATGATCTCATTGCTTTCAAGGAACTGCTGCTGTATTCATAACACACAAGACATAGATATACTGTCTTTTTACCTAAACTTGTGCACCACAGTCACATCTATGTAAAAAGAAGCATCTGAATGAAGAGCAAGCAAAAATAGCAGCTATAGGTTTCATATGTAAGTGTTTAAATATTCCATAATAGACTGAGGAAAACAAATCAACCTACTCCCCTCTGAACAACTCTGTCTCTCTAGCCAGGATCCTAATGCCAAACATGAGGGATGAAGTGCACACTTCAAGGGGTCAGATTTTCAGAAGTGCTAAGAAGCCACAAATTCCATTAAGGCAGAGATGTGTAATGGCTGTTAAGATTAAGTTACTCATATTTAAGTGCTTTAATGGAGATTTAGCAACCTAACTTCATGAAACCAACTTTGAAGGTTTCATTTACATAGCAAGGGAAAAGTATCCCAGTTTTGGGAAGAGACAAGTCTGGACAGCAAGATACTAAAGCGGCTGGGGTGGCCTATGCTGGGCCCTCGCTGGGTCCCAGGCATGGGGCTGCCTGCATGCAAGTGCATGGCTGTGGTACACAAGTGGTCGACCTGGGCAGTCACCAGGAGAAGAGGCAGGAGAAGAGCTCATCATCAAAGAAAAGGGATACTCCAGATGCCAGCAACAGCCCTGCATCTCTGCACGGGTTGCAGCCGAGGTGCTCTGTTTCCCTCTACTGGTAAAATTTCAAATGATCCTTTGAAAATTATTTCTGCAGGAGGTTTTCCTGCTGGAGGTGTCCCAGGTCCACCATGCACTGCTTTGCTTGTGAGACCTATTTAAACCTCTGTCATTCTTCCTAAATCCCCCCCTTGGCTGAGTCCTTTGCTGAGCGCTGCCTTACAGCCTTCTCTGTTCAGTGCTGTTGACTTCAGCAGAGTTGGGCAGGAGTTTAAATTATTAAGAAATATTTCAAGGTGATTTACGGACATTTGGAAAGGCTTCATTGATTTCTCAGTGTGAAAGCCATACTGCAACACTGAAGCTATTCTAGGCAACTTAACAAGTCTTTTAATGAATTGCTGCTCTTCGCTTGTGTTCAGAAGCCAGAACAGAGGTTCTGTTGTTGGAAAGTCTCAAGATTACAAGGTGGTAAGAAGATGTAGTAATTGTACCCATTGCACTGAATGCATTATCCAGGTATTTTAATTGCTCAGCTAGACCACATGGCCCGCAGCCAGCTCCAGTAAGACTTCATGCATGATCCTCTATTTGCAGCTGCCAGAGAAAACATCAGTGTTCACATCCATTAGTGGCCTCTGGAAGTGTGCAAAATTCATTTGAGAAGGCGCTTTCTGAGCTTTCACAGAAAGTATCTTAAAGACACATGGGTTTCCCATCTTACAAACTTCAGCTGTCTTGGAGATTTTCAGGCTCTTTCTCCCCTTCTACACAATCTCCCTGATGCCAGAGGCTTCCCATATACTATCCAAGCAAGTACAGTTTTGATCTGTGGTAGCACTAGAAGGAGTAATGTTTTAAACTGAGAATACACTTCAGTTTTTCTATATGAAATAAGAAAAAATTGAGAATTTTAATTCCAGAAAAAATAATTTATGGCAATATTTACTCAGATACAGAAGTGCCAGGGTTGTTCTTGAAACATCCAACCATTCATGCTCAAGTACATCTATTTAACATGACTAATAGATTGACTGAGCTAATGGACGTGTCTTGGCACAAAGTATGTGGTAACCAACTTCAGAAGAGCCTTCAGCAAACTGGTAGGTGCCTTAAGTAAAACCATAGCTAACGTCATACCACCTGGTGGGTCTTCCAGAGAGTAAGAATTTAAATTACAGTTAAAGAAAATTATGGGAGAAGGAGAGGAATTTGAGTTCTCAGGGACAACATTAGTCAGTTTTGATCTGTTTAGTGATGGCTTACATTTGTCATCTTTAAACCAAATACTTATGCACTGCTGAAGTCAGATGCAAATGAATTTTGTCTGCTTGCATTGCCCTTAACACTCCACTTTTTGAACACACATGTAGTCGGTCAGTGTAGCCAAAAGAATGCGTGCCTCGCTGAAGCACTAAATCCAAGCTGCACTGGAAAGTTGTTAATAGTGTATATCAGCCTGCAACTTCAGTAAATGTTGGAGGAGGAACTTGGTGGAAAATAACTGCTTAAATCAGCCTAATATCTGCTGCTGGAGATAATGGGATTCCGGTGACATTACTCTGAGATTAGCTGGAAGATCATGACCGCCTGCAATAACTGTGGGCATAATTTAGCTTTCTTCTGCACTGTTGTTAATGTGCAAGAAAGCGTGAGCTCAGATGGATGAGCTGATCTCTGTTTGATTTGCAAGATAAACCATTAGAAGAAAAAACAATCATTTCATAGTAAACTGAGCACAATTAACAGGCATTTGGGGACAATAGACATTTTTCCAGAGACACTTCTGAAAGCAGAAAGGGACACAATGGCAAAATCACATGATTGAGAAATTCTCTAGGGAGCACAGTGTGAGAAAGAATGGGTCTTTTTGTTAACCCTCAGTAAATGACGAGAAAATGGGCAATTTCAGATCTCATTGCAATTTGGAAATGAGAAAGCTGAGTGATGCTGGATCATACATCTCATTACTCACAATTTCTCAGTATTCTGTAATATATTTTGCCTGGCTGGAAGCCTCCATTTTTGTACTTTTCCCCGACTGTGATCTTAATGAACACAAATGCTTTAATCATGTCAGAAGGACCGTTCCTTTCTTGCCTGATTCAGCTCCTTTCTGGGGATCAAACATTAACATGGTGTGGTCAAACCTTATGTAGTAAGAGGGAAAGGAGATACCAGGTCTTTTCTGTTTAATATGATGTGATCCCAAACATACCTGAGTGAAGTGTCCAGATGAAGAATCCCTGAAGAGAAGTGCTATACAGCAACAATACTTTGAATACGCATGCAGTGGGTTAAAACTTCTTCTTAATACTCTTTTTCCTCATTGATTCTGTGTTTTGATGCATGGAAATTTAAAGAAGATTTCTATTAGATCAGGAAAAAGACAGTTTGCAGCTAAAATTTGCCACAGTTCAGAAGACTTGGTGGGTGGATATGCTAAGAATCATGTGGTCTTATTCTCAGTTTGGCACTGATTTTCCATGTATCTGGGAGCAAGTCTGTTGTCTCTATTTCTGTGTCTGGAGAAAGACTGGATTACCTAACCCTGTCAGTAAAGTGCTTGGTGCTAGTGGGGAGAAAACAGGTAATAGGAGCTAGTGTTCTCCGTCTTTCAGTAACAGTAGAACCATAAAATGAACCTAATGAAGGAATTCTGTGCTCAAGACTTGAAGGCCTCTTCAGTTTATAAAGAGTGGGGCAAAACTTTTATTCTCTCTAATGGTTTGCTGTTGGACCTATTCTACTGAGTGTCCAACAAAACTTCTATAAAAAGTGGCTGAAGTATGATTCCACTGTTGACTAAGAAAAAAGGTGGGGATCTGTTTGTGAGAGAGGAATCTCAGCTCTTAATCAGTGGAGATTACTTGGACCATCAGCATAGTCTAGACAGTGATGCAAATGGCCAAATGGAGGTGCCTGATAGGCTCCACTGGATGTGTTGTCTCAGTACAGGTACCCAGTGCTGCTTGAGATGCCCTGGGCACCCCTGTTAGGGTCTAGGTGCTCATGCAGAATGATTCAAGTGCTGTGTAACCTGTGCCAACCCCACATATCTCACATTCCCTAAGTACCTTCTGTTTAGACCAGTGAACTGAGCCCAGGTTCCCCACTAACAGTGGTGAGAAGGGCAGTGCACCACCATTCTCCTTGGAGTCAGTGGCCACTGTAGTGCTGACCAATGCTGAATTCACAGCAAAAAGCAAAGAAGAACTAACAAAACCAACACTGGCTGCTGAGAAGAGAAGCATTGAGAAAGAACCCTTAAAAAAGGGCTACCAAGAGCAGGTTGAGCTCATCCCCCCGCCTCAGGGATCACAGAATCAGCCATACCAGAATAAGCCACACTTGACTGGTGTCAAACAACCACAACCCGCCTCTTGTGCCAGACAGGCTTGCTGGGTGAGTGCTTGGTGCTGCTGTCGAGTTACTAATGAAAGTGCATAAAAAACTTCAGGACAGGCAGCAGATATCCTAAAGGCAATGCATCTGCTCATTTGATGAGTTAATCTTTGATCACTTCAATCTGGTACATGATCTAATTATTTTTGCACCTTGCAGTCACAACTTCATTTAGTCAATATCTCACCATTCTGCCAATGGAAGCCTCACATAAGACAGCAGAAATCTTGCCGAATTCTAGCTACAAAACTTCTGTCTCTTCTCCTTTGCTCACAGGACCTCTCACCCAGAAGAGAGATGTGGATTAATTTAACAGATTGTCCTTGGCAAATACATTTTATCTGTTACTCATCCTCATGCTTACAAATCATTCATTTATTCTAGAACTTCTTTCAGAATTCAAAGTTTAAAAAGCCTGTCCTATAATGCTGACTTTGGCTGGAGTTGGAGTTAATTTGCTTCACAGTAGCTGGCATGGAGCTGTGTTTTGGATTTGTGCTGGAAACAGAGTTGATCACAAAGAGGTGTTTTAGTTACCACTGAACAGGATATACACCGTGTCTAGGTCTTGTCTGCTCCTCACTTCACCCTGCCAGTGAGTGGGCTGGGGATGCACAAAGATTTGGGAGGGGACACAACTGGGGCAGCTGATCCCACCTGACACAAGGGATATTCCATATCATGTGGTGTCATGGTCAGTATGCAAAGCTGGGGGAAGAAGTAGTGGTGGCTTTTATCTTTCTAAGTCACTGTGGTGGAGCTTGGCTTTCCTGGAGATGATTGAATACCTGCCTGACCATGGGAAGCAGTGAATTAACTCCCTGTTTTGCTGTGCTTGCATGCACAGCTTTTGCTTTACCTGATGAACTGTCTTCACCTCAACTCATGAATTTTTATCACTTTTACCTTTATGGTTCCCTCCCTCCATCCCCCTGTGGGTAGTGAGCGAGCAGCTGCTGGAGCCTAGTTGCTGGCTGTGAATAAACCACAACACTAATAATTCATTGGTCTTTTTTTTTTCTTTCAATAAATTTAAATATTCTGTTATAAAATCTGTATAATGTTAGGGGGAGCCAAGGCCATTTTCTTGAGGAACTGGTTGTGCCAGTACCCTGTCATATTTACAGAAACTGAAAAAAACTTCACATGAAAAGCAATTTACTGAGAATATGTGATCTGGAGTATCTTACAAGAAGCTTTAATACAAATGAACTTGCTATTTAATGTGTTGTGAGCAATAGGAAAATGCGTAAGCTCAGCTGGCTGCTGTCCTATGTGCGATTTGAAAGTCCTGTACTGTTTTTAACAGGATCAATGTGAATACAGAGTACTGAAAGAGCAAAACATAATTGGACTTGCTTTGCCAGTCAATTTGCACCATATAATCCTCTAGCTAAAAACCCAAATAGTTTTATTCACATAAATTGTATAATGCACCAACAACAAGGCAACTGCTAGAAATACTTCGTTTATATATACACTATGAGTGGAGTCTGTGCTAAAATCACAGTTGAATCCCACGGTATTTTTGAGTTGTGTTCCAAGATGGTGCAAAGTACAAGAGTCTGGGCTTTTTATTCCCCTAACTACAATTTGCAGTAATTTGGGAAAAACAACTCAAATTCTGTAACTAGGAGCGTGAGGCCTTTGGGACAAATATTCCATTTCCTCTGGTGGCTTGTGCATACCTTTGCACAGTGGGGCATTGGTGCAAGAGGGACCTCTGAGTGTTGGCACCATCATAGCAGAGGGCAAAGCCCTGGCACGCTTCAAGGGGGTTCCTATTACTCCACTTGCTCACAGCAGCCTCACAGGCAGCACTCACTAGGATATATAAACACACAGAATGCTACAATCTCCATC
Source organism: Campylorhamphus procurvoides (assembly GCA_013396655.1). Taxonomy (NCBI): domain Eukaryota; kingdom Metazoa; phylum Chordata; class Aves; order Passeriformes; family Dendrocolaptidae; genus Campylorhamphus; species Campylorhamphus procurvoides. The sequence goes on along the minus strand of WBMV01005530.1, from coordinate 1,077,950 downwards.
TTGGTAGGATCTACAAGAGGGATGCTTGTGTGTTAATCTTTCATAAGAGAAGGGCTAAGGAAATAACATTCTCCAGCTCTGACAACTCTCCTGTGGGTGAGACTGAAGCAGTTTGTGTTAACATATCCCTCCTGGAGAGTTCTCACTACATAGCAGCATGCTAATGGCTTTTTGCAGGTGTACATAAGAGAGGACAGATTCTTCTAACATTCACGAATATTTTGATTATACTGAATATTACAAACCATGCTCTCACACATTTATCATTGTAAACTCATCTGTGGGGAAAAAATCTCAAAATAAAAATATTAGGATATAGAGAAAATATTCTAATTTTTTTCAGACCTAGGGAATTTGTCACCATGGAGATTCTCCTGTTTTCTTCAAGCATGATTCAAATCTTACAGATGGAACATATGTGATAGAAACAAAACAATATCACCGAGAATTCAAGTTGAACATTTCAGAAAGAGGTTTTTGATCACCAACCAACATCCACACACTGTTCATGCAGAAAAAATGTGCTTCCACTTTCTTCTTTCTAATGTTAAATAACTGAAGGTGTTATTTCTAGAACTATCTGAATTTTAAGGAACTTGTGATGCATGAGCCAAAGCCTGGAGTATTTCACTATTATGTTGTGGTTTTATACAATGAACTACTCTTTCTAAGGGCTAACGTACCTTAAGGACATAATAGAGCTAAAATTCCTTGAAAAGCTTGGATTTAGTATTACTTATGTAAGTACAGTTTTTAACTGTACTTAACAGTTAAAAGTTAAGTACTAACTGTACTTAACAGTTGTCTTAAAACTGTCTTTTGTTTTAAGACAACCAAATTGTGCATGAGATGGAGCCAAATGCAGGACAAGGTGGTTTGTCAGCAATCCGCTCACTGACCCTTGCAGTAACTGGAGGCACTGAGCACAGGGAAGCTGGAGCATGCACAGTTCCAAAGTGCTAGCTCCTCTGGAGTTGTGTCCTGATGGCCAACAGCAACACTGCAGCTTCAGGAGCACCCCTGGGAAAGAAGAAAAACGGGGTATTCTGCTATTGTCCTGCCTCCTGTGGCACATCAGACTGCGCTGCTCCACTTTAGTCACTGCTCAGCCTGCAGAAATGTATTTTTAAATGAGCGTGGAAGGCATTGCAGTGACAACCAAGGACAAACCAAATTAGTCTGAAAACGTGTGACAAAGTTTCTCCCAAGCCTGCCTTTCTGCTATACAGCCCACCTGGCTTTCTGGATTGTGGCTGGGGCAGGCTGAGCCCTCTCCTTCATGTCTTCCTCCACCAGTATTGCTGTGATGCCAACCCGGGGCTCTGGTCTGGCACTGCCTGCTGTGCCACAGATGCAGTGAGGGGAGCACAGGGAAAGTACTGCACAGCTCAGGGCAGAAAAGAGCCTGCTGTGCCTCCTGGGTCAGAACAACTGTTCTTTAATCAGGCTCCTGATTAAAGGAGAGGGAGAGACACCCTTCCTGTCAAACACCATTGTGCATTGGTGGAGAGGGAGAGAAAATGCAGCCCCACACTGCGTTAATTAGAGCAGCCGTGCAGGTCTAAGAGACATAAATCTGGGTTTAGATGACCCAGTAATCAATCAAAACTCCTGCAGCTGTGTAACAAAAGGTACAAAGGCAGTGTCCACCCACCCTTGTGAAAGTACACACTTCACACCTGATGGGGTTTGCTGTCAGCTGTGGTAATTGCACACCAGAAAAGGCATTGCTTGTCCTTCTACAACACATCAGAAGACTGGATGAAGCATAAAGTCGGAACAAATATCCTGATGCGCTCAGGCTAATCTAATAGAGGGGAAATTGGGTATTTAGTCTTAGTCAGAATCAGATTTATCCTGCTAGACCATGTGGTATCACCAGTGTGGATCTGCAAGGATAACAGTGAGATCCAGTGTCCCAGGCCCAGGAGAAGCCTGGGCAAGTCCATGGCCCACAGAGCTAGGAAGCCTCACAGAGAACAAAAAGCACAGAGCACCATTCAAGTGGGACAGACTTTCTTGTAATGCCTTTACCCTAGGAACATCCAAGACACAGCCTAGATGCTGAAATAGGGCCCTGCTTTTGTTTTTTCCCCTCTTCCTTCTTGGTTATTCTGATAATAATGCAAAGGAAATGTCCAAGGTTATTTCCATTATGAGTGAACAAAGTAACTATTTGGAGAAACTAAATTACTTCAAATTCACAGTGTTGCAAATAATCTACTAAGGACAATGCAGGAAACTTGAGCTGCAAACATAGCAACATTTGCACTTAGCATACATGGATCTTGGAAAAATATGAAAAAAATATTTTTTCTATGGAAAAAATAACTGAATTAAGAGATCTGCTATGAAATTCACCAAACACAAGCAACACTTTCTGTAAATTCCAGAGGTCATCTTTGTGATAGCAAGTAATCAGATTGTACTGGAGACAGTGAGTGATATCACTTAACAACTCTTTCATGAGTCCAATATTTCTGTGTGTTCTACTCCCCGGGGTTGAAATGCTTGGAAAAAAAAATTCAACATGATAATTCTATTTGACATGTAGTGAAAGTGTGTAAGAGACAAGATAATGTTTCTCTTATTGGAGACGAACCTCTTTACAATCTGTTTGTATAAGTTTATTTGTGTTGATGATAACACTTGGTCTGTTGCATCCAGTGCCCTGCCTTGCAGGTACCAGAAGGATGTTGTCTACAGCAATGTCACCTTCAGGAGTACTTAGAAAAGATTTGCATGAGCTAGGCTCAAAATTACTTGACCTACTTGCTCTTACTACCTGTCCTGAAAAATTATTACAGAATTCTTCTTCTCTATTTGCTGGAAGCTGCCCCCTGATATCCAGCCAGGACTCATCTGCAGCCAGTTTCCCATTTAGAAGAGCTTTTCTCTTCCTTTTGTATTCACACTCTGTACCCTTTTCACTTCAGATGCTCCCTGAAGTTGATTTATGGGAATTGCACACTGTATTGCAAGTAATTTCTTGGCAAAGACCTATAAATGGGTGCTAGTTTGGGGGCTATACATAGGTAGTCTCTAATCTTCACCCTGTATTGATTGCAAGCAGCTCCCTTTGCTCTGAGAGCCTTTTGCCATATTTTTCTTTCTTTTGTTGTTCAATTTCTAACTCAGTTTGATATTTGGCAATGCTTATTTCTTCCCAGTACTTCTTAACCAAGAAGAAATTGCATGCTTTGTTTTTTATGTCTTCCTTTCACTCTCAGTAAGCTGTTTCCTTGCTCCTGATACATTTTTAAATTTTTTTATTTTTCATCCAATTGACCATGGAGATCTTTCTCTTGGTTAGAATATAGACTCGTCAGAGTTAACATGGATAGTTTTTATATGTTTAGAGGAAAGATAATCTCAGCCTTTTCCACAGGTAAGCCCTTTAATACTTAAAAGCATTAAATAACTCTCTTCATTTTCTCAAAACCTATCCTTTTGGAATTAGTGAAAACGCTATTCCATAAACCTATTTGTGTTCATACATTCCCAAAATTCAGATGATTCAGTTTGAAGTTAATTTCTCTGCCTGGAAATCCTGAAGGGTCCCTCCTACTTTCAAAAACTCTGTGTGGTAGATAAAATGTATTGACTAGCACATCTTGGAAAACATACAGCTGAGCATTGTTAGCATTTTCACTCCAGACTATTACTTAAGAGTTGTAGGAGACAATGATTTCAGCCATCCTGTTGTGGCTTGGAGTAGAGTAACAGTGCTTTGTAGCATCAAAAATTAATAAGCTGTAATATCCTATTCCCTTCTAAACTCTGGTGATATTGCCTATGTGAATATTTAAATTCTTTCTCAGAAACCTTATGCAGTTTGGGCTCTATTACTTCATTTAGCATCTTGCAGAGGGTGCTGGGATTTCAGTGGGTTACATACATAAAAGGCTTTTTTTTCATGCTGCCTCTCTTCCAGTTGAGACTGAAGGCATTGCAATGACATCTATTGACTTTTTTACATGGATACTTGTCTCAAACCAGCCAGGAATGACCCTACAACGTGAGGGTCTGCTCTGAAGCTGTGTTGTGCCCTCCCTACGGCCTTCAGACACATAAGCTCTACCAGGTCTGTGCAGCCTGTAGCCCAGTGTTATCTGCATGTGTTTCCCAGGCTGCCAGCATTCCCACACCACAGGGTATCTGTTGTTGTGTCTGCCTGACCACGGTAGTCCCCCAACTCCCTGCATGGTTTCTGCAGGGATGAGTTTGGTACCTTTGTTTCCATAACAGCAAGTTTTCTTCACTTATAAACTCTAAAGGTAACCTTAACTGTCCTCTGGCTAATCCAGGCTGGCATTCCTGGCTTTTTCTGGCAAACCATGCTCCCTTCTTGGAAACAGCCTATTGGGAGCTGTTTCTAATTGACTTTAGTAAGGGGAGTGTTCCACCTGCTGGCTTTCCTCTACCCTGCCTTCCTGCTCATAGGGTACTACTATCTTCAGCACTTTCCTTACCCTGTAGCCATGCCATTTCCCCATTTTCCACCTCTGGCTGGAGCTGACCAATAAAAGGGCATATTTTGGTGGTCAGTCTTGGCTGCTGAACCTGAGGTTAGGACCAGTGGACAAGCATTTAATTAATTACTGAAATATTTTGGTTTTGTAGAGTTCCTTAGGGCCTGAAGAATGTGAGACATCCTTTAATCTCTTCTGCTGGCTAAGTTTTACTCAAATTACTGACACAGATGACATTCATTTGCAAGCTACAGCATGTGAGCCACAGGAGCTGGAGCAGGAGATTGGTGTGGGAGCTGGAGTGAGTGATCTGAACACAGGCAGGAGGGGAACGGGTTTGGGCCAGCAGCAGTGAGGTCCACACGTGGTCAGGCTGGGGTGGAAACTTTGGCTGCTGGAGTGTGGGTGGGCAGAGATCAGAGCTGCAGACCTGCAGTACAGGAAGGCTGATTTCTGAGGACTGAGGCTGCTCCATCACAGTTCCCACTAAAACTTTTCAAGCAAGAAGGGTGCTCATGGCACCTAGAAAGCCTCATGATGGAGAAATGTGTGCACAGATACATCAGGGGTTGTCTTTCTCTTTTCGCACCATGCCCAGAGAGGCTCCAGGGGGGCATCTGTCTCCCACAGTTCAGCTGCACCCAGTTGACCTGAAAGACAGACTAAGAGTTTGGGGTGTTTTCTATTACTAGATGGGAAAAGGGGGAGAGGGAGTGGAAGCAGAAATCCCCCCAGTCTGTGGGCTTCTTTGGGGTGGAGCAATACCAGTGAAGACAGGGCGTTGGCAGGTAAAAGACCCTGGCTACTTCAGGACCTGTGCTGGTAGGTGGGTCAGGAGGGTGTAGGGCCCTAGATGTCTACCCCTCAGGTACCCAGGAACCTGAGCTGGGTGTTTCCCAGCAGGCTGTCTGTGACCAGCACCATACTGGCTTGGGAAATGCCTGTCTGGTTCCCTCCCTTTTCCAGATGCCATCTCTGTGTCCAATATCTCAACCCAGTGATGACCAGGCTGCCACAAGGATAGTGTCACTTATAGCTGAGGCTCATACATGGCTGATATCTCAAGGAGCTCGTGGTGGTGGCATGCCCATGACCACCCACTCTCTGTGAGCACCGTTTTTAGGACAAGCTGCAAGCTTGCTCTCCATTGCCACGGCTCTCAGTTCCTTGGGTAGGCGGCAGTGACAGCTGTGCTGCCTGAGTCATTCTCTGTGGGCATTAACTCGGCTCTGCAGGCCTGGTGGCATTGCCTAGCCCTGGTGAAGAAGACCCAAAGGATGGGGCTTCAGGATGAGGAGGTGCCTGTGGAACCTGCTGCCATCCTGAGAAGGGTCTGCGTGGTCATCCTGCAAGCAGAGATGCAGGAGAGTTCATATCTAAACTGGGCATGTGGGCAGCATGTTTGCTTTTGGGAAGGATATATGTAGCCACAGGTAACACAGCTCAACAGGTACCAAGAAGTAGGTGTGCACTAGGTGATGGGCAAGGCATAAAATAAGGACAGTCTGCACCACACAGACTACTTAATAGCCAGGATTAGAGTATGAAAGGGCTATTGATATTCAAACCAGATGCTTGGGGTAGCTGTCAAAATAAAAATATAAGGTACCATTAGGAGAAAGCAGTAAAATAGTTCATCAGTGTAGGGAGAGTCTCTCCCAGTGACTTATTTTCAGACTATGCACAGACTTTTAAAAAAGCAGTAGAATTAAACCAACATTTGAAGCTTCCCTCTGGAGACTTTATTTGAATGTAATATATTTCAATTATTGTGTATTCAAAGTTCCCATGCTAATATACAATCAGCAGAGACTTATAATGTGCGTTGGTTGAAATCTGAGCTAAATTAATATAATCTTTTCATTTTTTAAAAAAAGAGAAATAATCTACTTGGCTGCAAGTAGAATATTGAGCAGAAAAGAGACAGAATAACTGGGGACTGATTTTGAAAGAAGCTCTTACAGCCAGTTGCTCAGAGCCAGTGCCAGAAAATAAGGGAAACCTTCTTTTATTAGACATGATTTCTGTGACCTTCTCTGGTTAACCTACAGAAAGGAAAATGAGCTATACACTGTGTATGATTTCTTGTTATTGCAGCTGGGCTGTTTTTCAGTGAACCTGTAGAAACTGGAATGTTTGTTTTGATTTATTTTTGCCTTGTTTTTGCTCAAAAGACTAAACACAAATGAAACATCTTCTAGGACTGCACACGTGTACTCATTTCTCTTTGAGTACTGTGACTGTGACCCTGATCTCACCTCCTTTGTGAACATCACAGCTATGCATGTCCCTGCCTCCCTCCTTGTAGGTTTAGACAGACAGGCTGTGCAATGGGTACTGAGCATTGTCCTCTTCTCAGTGCAGAGATTGGAGCTGTACCTGACCCTTGAGGGAGGGCTGGTAAGGTAAACTCTCTCTTATCCTTCTTCTTCTGAGACAAGCACCACTTAAGCTCCCCCGGGGATTGCATAAATGAGATGGAGAGCAGTAATTTGATGTATTTACGTGCAGCAGAGTCAAGAGGGCCCCACTGTGCCTGGGATGCACATGAACAGAGCTCCAGAGAGCTCCCGCTGTGGGGCACCACAGGAACAAAACAGTCCAGCAGTAAGAGCAGAGGGACAAGGACAGTGCAGCCGTGTGTGTGCTTTTGCATTCTTGTCAGCCTCAGAGGTTTTCTGCAGAGGTACACTAATGTATGCAGCAAAATCAAGAGCATAAGAAAATTCCCACAGAATCCAGACTCGGTGAGCTAATTGTGGATTAGGTCATTTTCTATGTGCCTTCCAAGATGACTACATATACCTAATTAAGATGCCTAATGTATTTTATTTAGCCTAAATGGTGATGGAGGAGGAAGGTTATTGGTCTGGTGTCCAGGGTATTGGCATGGCTGACTTTTATGGGGGTTGGAATTAAGCAGACTTTCAGTTTCCAAGGAATAAACTTACCCACAAGGCTCAGTCACACAGTTGCTTTAAGGAACAGTGAAATCACCGAAAACATCTCCTGAAAGCATAAGATTCCACTGATTCATCTTTCTGTGTCATTTCTTGGCCACAGCTCTCACTTCAGGAAAAATATGCATTTGACTTTTATTGAGAATGAGGTTATTTAAAGAATAAAACAATCACAGACTGTTTGAGGATGGAACACACCTAGAGATTATCTGGGCCAGACCCCTGCTCAAGCAAAGCCACCTAAAGCTGGCTGCCCAGGACCATGTCCAGATGGGTTTTGAATATCTCCAGGGATGATGGCTACACGAGCTCTCAGAGCATCTTGTTCCACTGTTGGATCACTTGTAAAAAAATGTATTTCTCTATTTCCAGTTGTTCCCGTTACTTCTTGACCTTCCATGTAGCATCAATAAGAAAAGTCTGGCTTTTTCTTCTTTACTGTCTCTCATCATCAGGTACACATTTATAAGGACTCCCTGAGCCTTCTCTGGGCTGAACAGTCCCAGCTTCTTCAACATTTCCTCATACGTCAGGTGCTCTAACCCATTAATTACCTTCTTGGTCCTTCAAGGGATTTTGTCCAGTATATCCACATATAGCTTGTACTGGGGATCCCCGGCTTGGACACAGCACCCTGGGTGTGTTTCACCAGGGCTGAGCAGATGGCAATGATTGCTTTCCTTGCCCTGCTAGTGACACTCTTAGTGAGCCCAGGAGGTGGTTGGTCATCTTTGACACAATGGTACCTGCTGGCTTATGGTCAGCTTGGTGTCCCCCAGGACCTCAAGTCCTCTTCTACAAAGCTCTTTCCAGCTGGCTGGTCCCCAGTGTGTTCTGCTGCATACTGTTATTCCTCCCAAAGGGCAAAGCTGGGCACTCTTTGCTGAACTTGATGAGATCCCATTGCCATCCTATTTCTTCAGCTCTTGAGGTCCCCCTGAATGGTAGCATAACTAGCTGGTGCATCCGAGCGAGTTGCATTCTGTCCCATCTTCAAGTTCATTAATGAAGTGGTCAAGCATATTTGACCCAGTACCGCGGGGTACTCCACTAGGGCCTGGCCTCTACCAGGACTGTGGGTCACTGATCACAATTCTCTGAACTCAGAGGTTCACCTTAGCACTCACATATCTAGTCTGAACTCCATCAGTTTGTCTGTGGAAATAGATTTGATGAAAATCAGGCTAAACAAAAAGCCACAGCTCTCTCCTCATCCATCAGTCATCTCATAAGGCCATTGGGCTGGTCAAACATAATTTTACTTTCATAATCCTCACAAATCCATGCTGACTTCTTCCAGTCACTGTGTTCTTTTTCTTATATTTGGAAATGTTTTCCAGGATTACTTGCTCCGTTATCTTCCTAGATACTAAGGTCAGGCTGACCAGTCTGTAGATCCCAGTCTGTTTCTTCTTGCTTTTCTTGAAGATAGGAGTGATATTTGCTTTCTTCCTGTCCTTAGGTACTTCCCCTGATCACAACAGCCTTTCAGGGACATTTGAGGTTGGCCTTGTACCTATAACTGGCCAGCTTCTTCAGCACTTCTGGGTGACTCCCGTCAGGTCCCACAGACTTCTATATGTCTAGTTGGTTTAATTGTTCTCTAAACTGGTTCTCTTACAGTAAGAGCAACCCTTTTTTGCTCCAGGCATTCCAAAGAATATAAGGAATCCTGGGATTGCTGAACGTAGGCCTTACTGGAATGGGGTACATCAGCATCTTCTGTGTCCTTTGTCACCAGATCTCCTTCCCCCTCCAGCGGCAGCCCCACAATTTCCCTTTTGTTGCTGGTAAATCTGTAGAAGTCCTTGCTGTCCTTGACATCTGTTGCCAGATTCAACTCCAGATGGGCTTTGACCTTCCTAACTCTCTCCCTGCACACTCCAACAATGTATCTGTATTCCACATGGTGCCTGACCCTGATTCCATCTCTTGAGTGGGTTTTTTGTGTTTGAGTTTTGTCAGGACCTCCTTGTATATCCATGCCTGCTTCTTGATGCCTTTGCTTAATGTCTGGCACATTCTGCAGGGATGGACCATTCTTGAGTTTTCAGGGGGTGATCCTTGAAAATTAACTATCTTCCCTGGATCCCTCTTCTTTCCAGGACCCATGGGATCCTTCTAAGCACCCATCTGAAAAGGCTGATGTCTGCTCTTCTGAAGTCCAGGGCTGTAGTCCTGCTTTTTCCCTGCTCACTCCACTCAGGATTCTGAATGCCACCATCTCATGGTCATTGCAGCCAGAGTCACCCCAGCCTTCACATCCCTGGCCGTTTCTTCCTTGTTTGTGATTCTGCAGTCCAGCAGATCATCCCCTTTGTTGTCTCTTCAGTGACCTGCACCAGGAGGTTATTGTCAGTATACTTCGGAGACATCCTGTTTGTGCCCTGCTGTGTTGCCCATCCAGCAGAAACTGAGGTGTTTCAAGATTCCCTTGAGAATAAAGACCTGTGAATGTGCTTCTTCCAGTTACCTGAAGAAATTACTTTTTTTTTTTTTTTGCTATTTTGGTGAAGCAGCAACTATTTAAGCAGGGATGTTGTATTAAGGAATTACTTACATCCGTTCTGCTTTGCTTTCACTCTTTTAATGCAATTTTCCAGATTTTTCACCTTTAATGCTGAAGCTCTCTGTAAAGGAAGGGGTTTGGAAAATTTGAGTAAAACTGAAGTATTTATGCTTGAGAATGGAGAACACACACCTTCCCCACCACACAAGTTCACTTGAACCTTTTCTTGAGCTGTCTCACAGCAGAATGGAGGCACAGCTGAAATTTGCCAAAGAAATGTAACACCCAGAGAAGATGCAGCTCTCAGTACTTCAGGAAGAGCCAGATTCAGCACTGCCTGGTTGTGTCCCCACCAGCAAGCCACTGTCCTTATTTTGCACCTGCTTTTTGCGCAGCATCATTCACATTAAGGACGCCTTTGCTGTGTGGGTGACGGATGTGGATCTTAGAACACACCCAGAAAACCTGCTGTTTCTCTCAAAGTTTTCCCTTTCTCTGCTTGCTGAAGTAGCTGTTCATTTATCTGAGGCCTTTCTTCAAACTGGAGTGCGCTGGTCAGCCTAACTTGATGTTGGTTCATATCTGTGCTCTCCAATATCTTCTGTCTTCTCCTCCTCAGTACCTCCCAGTGGCATTTTTCCTGTTCATCCCCATGCTTTCTCTTGCACTATGAAGTGTGTAGTGACCAGTGCCCAGGAGAAGCAGGTGACCATCATGGTAGTGTAGCACTGGGAAGAAAAAAGCGAATTCAGCAAGGCAGGGCCAGCCCTGCAGCATCCAACTCCCTTTTGCTTCTCAAATCCACTGAATCCCTTCTTCAATGTAGTACAGCAGGCCAAGGAAAATTTTTTGCAAGCTCTGCCTAACCCTGGGGCTATATGTTGCATATACAGCAAAATGTGTGAGAGATAGGTCGAGAGCCTGTTGGACAACCACACAAAAATTTATGGCATTGATGTGCATGGACAACTTAACCATACATGTAAAAGAAAGAGCATATGTAAAAGATAAGTGCTGGTTGAGAAAGAAAATTTTTATGTGAGGAGATTGAGTTTCAAGTGGTTTGTCAGAGGGAAAAGACTGTGGTTGTCTGTGAATGGCCAAATGCTTTTACAGGACAAGCGGCAAGGAGCCAGTAGAAGTGAGAAGTGCCTGTGGTGTTTGACCAAAAGCACCACCCACATGTGCTCTCTGCCAAGTGCCGCTTTGCAAACATTGGTGGAGGCAGTGCCTAAAGAAATGAGTTACATAAACCACACAGAATTAATTTATGAAAAAAACAGTGATGCTGAATGTCAGCTGCCACACATCTTGTGGAGCTGCGGTGTTCAATGTCTCTGGCAGGGCTCAGTTTGCTTTCTGGGGCATCTGTACTCTCATAGAAGCCGTTCTGTCTTCAGGAAAGCAATGGAGAGTACATGGAGACTCTGTGTTTCCCAGCCGCTTGCTCTGTTACAGGGACATTCCTAGTGTCCTTCTGACCATAGGCTTGTCCGTGAGGTTGGGAGCATCCCAGGGAACCTGGTAACCATGGGTCTTGATGAGAACAAAAATTGTAGTGGTAGTGGCATTATGAATAGGGTTGCTGCCATCTGTTGGTTGAAATCTCATGGGGAGCTGGAAGAATCCTTGAACTGATCGTGCCATCTGAGATGTAGATACACTGAGAAAGGATATTTTGGTTTTAACAAGTATGATGTGCTCGTGTTTTAGAAATTGGATTGGGGGGACAAAATTATTTGTCTACGTTATTGCATTACCTGCTTGCTTACCTGTATATCAGTTTAAGTCCTTTGCTGACCAAAGTTTTATCTTTTCAAGCTATGAATCTACAAACATTTCTCATTGCAGCACTGCCAGCTTCAGCAGCTTGTGGTGTTAATTGCTCATAGCCATTCCATAGCTAAATATTTATTAACTACCATTTCTGGGCCAACACCATAGAACAAACAAGCAAAGTTATAAGGACCAAGAGTAACACCTCCTCTCTTTTTTTTTTTTAAGTTATTAGTAAGCTGGATAAGTTTCCAGGATCCATCTGTATGTCCTCCCACGAAAACAGCACAGCTGAGAAGGAGAGCACCTATTGAGGCTGCTGAAATCTGCCCTGCTGCCATGAGAAATTCCTGCCTGTGTCATCAGAACTTTCAGCAGAACAGAAGTCTGTAGCCACTACCCAGATTTGCAAAAATTTGGGACCAGTATGTGAAATGGCTGTACCTCCAAAGGCTGCAATTATCCAGATTTTGGCTTCTCTTTCTCCCAAGCCCAGAGCACCTCGGTATTTACATTCACTGCTCGAAGCACTGCCCTATTCTCTGCCTGAAAGTCACAACTACAAAATAGCTGTTGTAAGCAAATCCTATAGAAGGAGCAACACTGAGACATGATAAATGTTCACTCTTCAGCTTTTCCCACAGGTTTGTTAAACAAATACATGCAATACATGCACCAGAGTGAAAGGTTTCTACAGTAAGTTAAATTGAACCTGTAGTCTCCTGTGTCCCAAATGATCTGGGTGTTAGATGTTACCACTCACATTAAACATCCCAAGCTGTACTGCAATTTCTTATTGTGTCGACTAGGCTCTCTCCATGTTCAACTCCTCCCCTCTGCATTCTGCCAGGCTCCATTTGTAGTTGCATGCAACCTGCCTGGTAGTTTGCTCGCAGCAAATTTCTTACAATGTTCAGGAATAGCTACTGAGCATACTGAAAAGGCAGGATACTTACAGTGGCATGTTTCTTGGTCTTTCATTGGCAACATGCATGGGTAGAAGCACCAAAATCTCTAGCCAACAAAAATGTTTCCTTTAGGCTTGACAAAGCTTGTCTTTGACCTAGTGGTGGGTGGTTTGGCAATTTCCAGATTTTTTCCATGTGGGTTACGAAGCCCACAGACCTCTCCTCATGGCTCCCAATCGCTTGGATGGATGAGGAATTCTTCCTCATACATGATCTAGCAGTTGTTCCTCACACTTCTCAGGTTACACTGCAGCTGGAGGTGCAGTTTCTTTTGTAGTCTATCTTGCTGGTAGGTTATTGCACTAGTGTTTCCCCCTAATTTCCACAGGCTGCAGCATATTTTTAAATTTTAGGAAGTTCAATTTTTGTGTGATGTCTGCAGAACTGGTGGAAATCAGATGGAGAAGAGCCAGTTTCCCTCAGTAATTTAGAACTCTAACTGAAATCTTGTTCAAATTATAGGAAATACTGAAGAAAGACTCACATTCTGGAAGCCTGCCTCTGCCTTTCAGCAGAGATTTAAAGGAGAATTAGCTGGCTAGGTTAAACAGTGCCTTACTCATTCTTGTAAATCACAGCTCTTAATTCTTATTTTGCTTTTTGTGCAAGAATTACAGGCTGAGGATGTGTTCTTGTAAAAAGCCAAATACATGAGTACCTGCAAGGTCCACATAAAAATTATCAATGAATATACACTAGAGACATGCACACAATGGTTATGACAACATTAATAAATAACAGAGAAGATAATGGACCCTGACCTTCCTTCCCCAATCCACTGCTCTGTTTCTGGCTCATTCCTTCATTCAGTTTTGCATGTGGTCTATCTAGCTCTTTCCATGATGAAGCTTAGGTAGGGCTCTGCGGAGGACTCACTACCCTAAATGTGTAGAAGCACTTCTCTCTCTTGTAGACTAATCTACCACTAGTTTGGTCATACTTCCCTGAGTTCTAGTGGTGAATAACCATTCTGCACTCACCTCATCTGCTGCCTTCGTGATTTTGCAAATGTCAGTCATAATCCCCAGCTTCCTCCTTACCAGAGCTTTTTTAGTCTCTCCTTCAAAGTTGTCTCATTCCCTTGATCATTTTAGTTGTCCTCTCTGCCCTGTCTCTAACTTCATTGAATCCTGGAGGGGACATAGCTTAACATCAGTAGGAATGCCTTCTGTGTGGGTTATGCAGTTCAGTTCCCTAACTCCAGACACAGTAGCACTCTATGAAGTGTGCTTCAGCCTTTCCGTCCCACAGGTCACCTCATCAGGGAAACGCTTGGCTGTTCCCACCATGTTGCCCTGACCATACCTGAGGGCACAGGACTCCAAGGGCCACATGGACCCTAGTCAGGAAGTCCTTCTAATTATGTGAAAGTTTATGATAAGCATTGGGTGAGTTCATCCCACTCCCATTCTCTTCTACATAAAGTGTGAAGTGAAGGCATGCAAATGGTGTAAAGGTACCCAAGGGTGTAAAGAATAGACTGAGTTTTCTACGATGCTGTTACCCCTCTAAGAGGATAGATGAGCATAGGGCAGTGGCAGTGGTGTCTGGGTGCTATTTGAGAGATGCTTCTCTGAGGGCTGTGCAGCAGCAAAGAAGCCGTGCTGCAGCCACAGACTGTGGGGACAGCTGCCTGCTTCGTGAGGAGGATGACAAGGTTCAGCTGCTAAGGACAGAGGTGCTCTGGGATGTTCCACAGAATCATAGAATCATTTAGTTTCACAAGGTAATAGCAAAACCAAACTTCAAACTTCAAGGCCAAAGAAATGAAAACAAACAAACAAACAAAAAATAACAAAAAAAAACCTCATAGGACCAGGAGAACATTTGGTGGTTACTGAAGATTTTTCTGGTAAACAGAATGGCTAATATGTTTCCTGAAACTCCTGGCCCCCTTCCATTCAATAATGACTATGTCTTCTCTGCCCTACTTGCGGGAGCTCCATTGCCTTTAGCTCACAACAGCACCCAGCTGGTATACAATGGAAAAAGAATCAAGTGTAGAGAGGATTTTGGGTCTTCTGGATCTTCTGAGTTTACATTTCTCTTTGTTCAAGAGTCAATCTGCTCCTGGACAGCTTTTTCTTGCTTGCTCCCCCCAGAACTTCCCCTAAGGAGAGGCTAATTCTGGTGGGCTGCAAAAGATATCTCCTAAACTGGAAAAGAGATTTCACCTAACTTGCAAGAGGAGGGAAGACATGGAGGGGGGATTGACAATGGGGGAAAAGAAAATGGGGCCAGATATGACTGTGGTAGTGATGAGGGAACGCAGAGCCCCGCTGACACAAAGCACAGGATGTGGCATACCAGGCAGCAGTGACAGGGGAGGGAGAGCAACGGCCTCCTTAGCCTCCCACATCTCCTTCCCATAAATCTGCCTCCAGCTGATGAAAGAGGATGTTCTCATCTACTCCCAATGCTGAGGGTGCCTGTCCTTTTATAAATCTAACCTGATATCTATTTTCCTGTCCTTGACTGTAAGTAGCTGTGCAACTTTTGGGCACACCAAGAGTGAAATGGGAGCAGTGTAGAATTCCAAAAGGTGAATATATTGCTAATGCTGCTCTTTGAGTTTTCTTTATCCCTCACTTTCTTAGGTGCTTAATATGTGCCTGCTAATATCAGGTCCTGTGACAGCACAGCACTGCAATAGCTCTCTCTGCCTTTCTATAAGGACCTTCTAAACATTAAGCAACAGTTCATCTGCAAGGTTTGAGTTTGTTGTTGGGAGTCATTGCTCTTCCCTCAGAATGTTTCTTCAGTGGAACAACATGGTCTGCCATATCTCAGCATTCACTCAAGGCAATCAGAAGAAATTTAGAATGGTTCCATAATTTCATGATGCATTTCTGCCTTGTGCTGACCCACTTCTCTGTTACTCTGTGTGTGTCCTGGTTTCGCCTGGCATAGAGTTCATTTTTTCTTAGTAGCTGGTATAGTGCTGTGTTTTGGATTCAGTATGGGAATATTTTAGTAAGACATTGATGTTTTGGTTGTTGCTAAGTAGTGCTTACCTTAAGTCAAGGACTTCTCAGTTTCCCATGCTCTGTAAGTGAGGAGCTGCACAAGAAATGAGGAGAGAGCATGGCCAGGACAACTGACCTGAACTGGCCAAAGGGATATTTCATACCACAGAACATCATGATCTGTACATAAACCAGTGAATAGAGTGACAGCTGTTCAAGGATAGGCACGGCATTGGTCAACAGGTGGTGAGCAATTGCATCGTGTATCACTTATTTGTGGGGGTTTTTTCCCTTGAGTTTACTGATTTTTTTTCATTATTATTGTATTTTACTTTATTTCAATTATTAACCATCCTTATCTCAACCCACAGGGTTTTTTTTCCTTCCCTAGTTCTCCTCCCCATGCCATGGGGATGGAGGGGAATGAGCAAGCAGCTGCATGGTCCTTGGTTGCTGGCTGGGGTTAAACCACAATAGTTTGTGTATGTGAACCATCTCCAGTATAGTAATATACACCTATACACATGGAATAGATGCATTTTGATGAAAGACATGCCTGATAACTGCACAAATAAAGTACAGATAATGGAAATAAAATCAATGTACCCAGGCAGGAAATAAGCGAGTCACCAATATGCAATGTACATTACACTGCCGACAGGTGTTTTAATATAGCTTGTGAATAAGGGATTTATTTATAAGAAAAAAGTTAAGACAAAACCTCAGAGTCTAATTATTTATCCAGCTATGCAATTATTAGTTATAAATCTCTAGAATGGCTGAGGAAGTGTTTGGGGAAATGCCAAATCTCGCTCTGTGTGAAATGCTATTGCTAGGAACTGTGTTATTCCTAGTGATATATTATGGCCAAAGACACCAGAGACTTTCCATTTTCTGGGAGCTCTGCCTTTTTGCTGCAAAAAATGTGCTTTCAGTGATGGTTTTAATATCATGTTACAGGCTTCAGCCACACAGGGGAGGAGGAATGGAGGCAGTTGGGCCTTTCTGGATTAAATGTCTATTATATGGTTGCAAAGGATGGCAGGGGACTGGGTTTAATGGCCCAGGTGGTCCCTTCATATTCTGTACTCATATCCTCTGCTATTCAAATGGTTCCTTGGGGATCTCCATCTGATCAAATATGAACTGCACTAAATCCTGAGACCTTTTGGAAGACCATTGACCTAAGGGATATAATATGTGCTGAGGCAGAAGAGGCACATGTGAGTTAGCTTGTCTCAGTTTATCCTACCCCAGCCCCAAGACTACAGTATTTGAGGCATCAGATGGCGACAGGTCCTAAGAAGCAGGGGACACATGTCTGCTTCCCTCCCAGCTACTGCACGGAGAGGTCCTTTGACAGAAGCTGATTCTGGCTTTGTTTCAGTGGTCTCTGAACCTTTCATCCAAGGCATACCTAATCCTGGAAGGCTCCTTGTACCCAAAATGTCTATGTCACTAGACATTCATCAGTGGTAAAGTAATAAACTCCATCATGAATTCAGTAGGGTCTCCTGGCATAACGAGCACAGTACCAGTGCAAGAACTTTGGATATATTACATAGTTTTATCTTTACCCACACAGATGATAAATATGAAGAATGAGTTATGTACCCTTGTATAGTTTTCACAGTGCTATACCACCACTGTACACTATGATAGGGATATCCTCACAAATCTCTACTGTGGTTTATATGGAAAGACCAAGAAACTATACCAATAATCAACTTTAGATCCCTTGTTAGTGTAAAACATATTACACTAGTAAAGCATAGGAAAAAGCCAAATAGAATTTGCCACCTGGGTTAGAAAACTCCACACAATAACAGGAAAAAACACTGCCATGTTTGGAATGAAACTTTTGTGAAAATCTGCCCCACTGACCCTTGTCAAGGCCCTGTGCAGATTGGTTTAAACGAGGCTTAGGAAGCTGTCCATATGCAGAGGCTTTCTGGGATTTGTAGCTTTCCTAGGCTTGCAACTTCTCCACCATAAAACAAAGAGCTGCAACACAGGTTGTGCTGAGGAAATGATTGCTGCATCACCCTCTATGTTCTCTCAGTCCAGAAGGGAGGGAGGGAAGCATCAAGGATCCTGCCAAATGTTGTCCCAAGCCACATTTTCACAGCTGCTGGCACTGGATTTGTTCTGGCTCTTCTGGAGATGTATGTCTGACCTGGGTCTGCCCTGAGCCTGCCTGCATTTGGTGGCATTTTTGCTGAAGGAGGCTGAGCACAGGATGCAAGGGGTGTGAAGGTCCAGACTTCAAGTGCTTTGGGTGGCACTGCAGGGGGCATGCAGTCTTTCATGCCTTCTGCATCACTCTCTCTGGGCTGCTCCTGCCATACTTGTATGAAAAAACGCTGAGTGAAGGCAGCACATCAGTCTCAGGATGCCAGTTCTTCCATAAATTGGGGTACCATGCAGCTGCCCCACACACACAGTCAGTGTCTTGTGCAAGCTGCAGTTGGACCAGCATTGTGACTCTCACGTGCCACTGGTCCCACAAGTGATAGTTCAGACATGACTTAGCTTCCTATACACTCCAACCTCCTGTAAC
Source organism: Campylorhamphus procurvoides (assembly GCA_013396655.1). Lineage (NCBI taxonomy): Eukaryota > Metazoa > Chordata > Aves > Passeriformes > Dendrocolaptidae > Campylorhamphus > Campylorhamphus procurvoides. The sequence goes on along the minus strand of WBMV01005530.1, from coordinate 1,059,739 downwards.
ACCATGGACTCAGAGCAGTGCTGCTGCCTATGGCTGCATTGCTAATTTTCTAGTTGCTAACAAAGATTTGGATGTCTCATGGGGTCTAAGTCCAGGAAAAGGATGCTGAGCACCAGCAAGGACATGCAGCAGCAGTGGAGGGACATCAGGATGGGAGTGGTGGTGTTTGTCTGTGTGGGATCACCTTTCTGTATCACAGAGTGATGAGAGGACAGTCGCTGGAAGATGGCAACCTCTTCTAGCAGGGTGGCTCAGGATGTGGCAAGATGCATCCCAGAGTTTTTGTCCCAAATAATAGCAATACAGGAGATCAAGGCAGGTTTTGCTTGTGTGAACTTCTCCAGATGGACTGGGGATGCCAATGGCATGCTTACTTGGTGGGCTGCTGCTTAGCATCACCACGAACCCCAGGACATGTCTCCTCACCCAAGCCTCAAGCAGAGTGCATCCACTTGGATGCTGTTACAACCCCTGGGACTGCGGCTGTGGGGAGCCCCTGCACAAGAACTATGCTGTGCCCCAGGCCAGCAGAGACATCTCCTCCCCTGGGAAATGTTAGGAGGTGGCTGCTTCTCCACCGTAAGCCCTGGAGCAAGTTGGTGCCAACCAGGCTTGAGGTTTGTGTGCGACTGATGGCCATCAGATGGTGGAGGGAGAGAACAAGCCCTGCTCAGCTATGGTCTTGAGGGTCTGTGGACTAATCTTTCTTTCATTTACACTTCTGAATTTTTCATGCTACACTAATAAAACCCATTTGTACCACGTCGTACTCATTTGCTGAATCTTCTGACAAAGGAATAAATTTGGCAGGGTGTCTCTTAATCAATTTGCAGCATCACTGCTCTGTTCTCCTCGCCTCGCTGGACAGCCATGGTGTACTCTGCAAAATTAGCTGAGAGCAGAAATTCATCAAAATGTAAGATCAGCTATACTGAATCAACCCAAAAATTGCATGTTGACATAATCCTACCTCTGATGGTGGCTGAGAGCAGACCCCTGCAAATAGGTACAAGCACAGGACAAATACAGCAACAGAAGCCTCCTATTAACTGCTCACACTTAAAAGCAGCATTTGAGCCTTCACAGGATGAGCCTGCACTGACCTCAAGTTCAACACCACAACTACCCAGGCATTTTCAAGTGCAACCTCAGCTACACCAAGCCAAACAAACCTCACAAACACAGAAAAACACAGCTTCCCACCCTGCATTTAATCTTGCAGAAGATCTGCCTTCTCAGACTCTTTCTGCTGACAGTTGTAGCCCACAGAAATGAGTGGTCTTCGTTCACCTGAGGGCGTGGAGTGGCTCATTAAAGATCTGGGAGCTGAAGCAAAGGTGGGGATGAGGGACCAGGACCAGAACTGGGAAAGCAAGGGTTGGGAAAAGCACACGAAGCTTAGAGAGGTCTCCTTCCAGTGCCTGCAAGGTATCAAATGTGCTCAGTGGTGTGTGAAGCCACAGCATTGCCATGTGATGTGCAACCTCACAACTAAACCTTCACTTGTCACTCGTCATTTGCATGGCAGCAGCATGGGAGACCCAACCAGATCCCCTCATACCCCCTTGGCAGTGCAAAATGTTACCCTGGGGCAACCCTGCACACCATGCAGCTGTCAGTGGGTCTGGAATGCCCATGGCCACACAGATGAACATTGTGCCCGGTGCCCGATGAGTCCTGGGAAGGAGGCCCTGGTGGGATCCTGCTGTTTTAAATTAGCATGTTGAGTATGCTGTCATCTGGAAACTGCTCAGACCGCACAGTGCAGCTGAAAACCAGAATGTGTCACAGGGCATCTGTGAGGGCAGAGGGAAGAGAGGCAAGGGGTGATTCAGCTGGCCACATCAGCCCACCGTGGAGCAGGCTATGCAGGGGCACTCAACACCTTGGAGGCCAGGGTAGCCTCTTCCAAACACATTTTACAGTGAGATACTGGAGCTAGGTGTCACTGAGGTGCAAACATGATAAACTTTGAGCTCTGGGATTGCAGCAACTGAGAACTGTTGAGCTCAGGGAGTTGTATGCAATCCCACAGGAAAATGATGGTTCCAGTGGGATTGGAACCATCCAGTTGGCACCTCGTGGGAGCAAACTGCCTGCTGGCTCAGGTCACCTAGCTGGGGAGGCTGGGCTGTGACCAGGTAGGGATGTATCACTGTTTATCCACCTTTCTGCTTTTCATTTCTGCCATATAGCAGGCTGTTTCCAAGGCAGTGTGAATTGTGTGCGAACAGGAAAAGTTACTTTTGCCAGGAAGTTGGAGCTAAAGTGTTATTAGCAACCTCTTTCAATTTGAGCAAGTCTGTGATGCTGCCAGCCTTGTCAGAAGGGCTACATCCTCCTATTTCAGTCAGAAAAAAAACATGCAATCCTACAAACTAAAGCCTCTGTCTGAGAAATGAAAGTAGTTTTCTGAAATACAGCAGCCCAGGAATCAACACAACTGTGGGTAGGATGAGCAATGACCAGCAGGGTTTTTGGTCCCCATAACATGCTTGGACAGAGTTTGCTGCTGCTACATCTCATTTGTGAGCAGTCACTGGTATGTCATGGGTAGGGTCTGTGCTATTAGAGATCTGCAGCAGAGGCTGCAAGCTGGGCAGAGCCGAGGTGGGGTCATGTTTTCTGTGCTAAATGGGATGGTGTGTCGATCCTAGAGATGGCATGAGGTGAGAGATGGGGGGGGTTGGCCTCCAGGTGACTCTGTGGTAACTCAGTATGAGCTAGGGGAAGAAGACCTCAGCCTCGTAGGAGCCCCTCAAAACTAATACATCAGCACAGCATTTACACCATGAAAAGGGGGAAACCCCGTAAGCCTCACAAGTATTTCTGTTAGGGTCCCCACTTGCAGCAGTGCAGATCAGGGAGTTGAGTTGGGTTAAAAACAAGCTAATAAAGGGGGAAAAGGTTGTTTTCAGCCAGATCAGGTCCCTGTACTGGCTCACCAGGTTGCTCTGCCAATATCTGTATTGATCAGAAGGAGGGATGTGGATGTGACAACACTGAGAGGGATGAACGAGTGAGGCTGGCACTGAAGGGGAGTACTTGGGAAACATCCTGATGGGAGCAGAAAGAGGGGGCACGTGAGATTTGGGGAATGAGGTCAGAATTGAGCTGAGCAGTGGGTTTATGCCATGGGTGCTATTATTTGCTGCTCTTCAGCACTGCCTCTGCTGAAGGCAAGTGGAGCAAGATACGCTCCAAGAAACCTCAGCATTGTTAAACATAGCTCAGGACCAAGCTGCAACTTTGTGCAACTGTGATAAATTACTGTCTGGTCTAATTTATGGCTGAAGTTGCCTAGGCTGAGAGAAGGATGTAAATCTGTCCACCAGTATCTGTCCTCCACCAAAGGTGCATGGTACCCACAGAGGCGGGAGAGCACAGGGACAAAGCAGCCAGCAGGACTGCAGCCCCACAGCTGCTGGCAGGGACATAAACCAACCCCTCCCATCTGCTGGGGGCAGTGGGAAGGCTGGCACTGCTTTTTGGAAAGAAATTCCTTTGCTGCAGCAAAAAAATAGGAAGAAGCAGCTGGCCAGGAGACATCGTGCTGTTCTGTTTAATCCCAGAGCGCCAAGGGGGCTCTTGCTGGATCAGACTGACGCCCTCTGAAGCACTGTGCCAAAAGCACCGAAAACATTGTTTGGGGAGGAAGGCAACAGTGGCACTCTCTTGGGAAAACACAGGAACAATGAATCAATCCTGTGCTTGTAGGAGTGGCGGCAAATAGCAGCACAGCAGGCAGAAGTCCCTCTCTGAAGCCTCCCAAAGCATCCCCTGGCCTTGCAAGAGGTCATGGCACACAAGAAATCCGTACCAGTTCTCACATGGCAGAAACAGCAGTGCCATAACTGCAAGTTTAACTCCACTCCAACACCATCACACCTTTATTTCTTTAGGTAAAAAACACACCCTATTTTCTCTCTGTGCCGTACATCACAGCTGTCCCTTTGGTGTCTGATTCGCTTCCCCTGAGGATGAGCAGGAGGCTCCCAGAGGATGGCATCTGAGCAGCTCAGTAGGCAGCCAGCACCAAGCCCTGGGAGCTCCTCTGTCTGATGAAATCATCTCACAGTGTGAAGATCCTCTCAGCTGAAATTGAAAAGTTATTTATTTCTCCTCTAAAGGGGAAAAACATCTCAATGTGGAGGCTGTTTGTCCTTTGGGGCAGGAATCTCGCTTTTGCCAGCTTCTGTATCTCTACATGCTGGCTTGGAGCAGGGAGATGCTCTGGCAGGCAGGCAGATTGGAGTAGTGCTCATACTCTTCTGCCCACAGCCTTCCTCTGCCAGGTCAGGCACATGGAGGGACAGAGATCAGGCAGCGACTTAAGCTGTTCCTCTCCATGGGATATGTTTTTCAGGGGATCACAACAGCACTGTTAAGAGCACCTCTTTCTCCACTGCGGCCGGTCAGCATTGCAGAGGCTGCATCTCCAACCCCTCCCTTGGGACACTGAGCTGTCTTGACAGGAGCCACAGCTGAGATGTCCTGCACCCTCCCAAGGATAGCAGTCTTCATTACCCAGAGGAACTGGAAAGCTTGCACCTGTCCCCCAGGTGCTCCAAAGGGACATCATAGTGCTCAAGGTCCTTCCCCATCTCGGGAGTCAGCATGTCCTCTGCAAGGGTGCTAGTGGACTCTGCTGGGCTTTGCAGAACCCCTCACTGAGCAGCTTTTCCATGGGAATGCTCATCCTGTTCACTCCAGCTGGGACATTAGACCAGCTTAAAATCACACAGGGAATGGTTTTACCACTGTTCTCACTCTGTACTGCCCTTTCAGTTATCAAGGGTGGACTATTTCCAAGCATAGGCTAATGCTACTCCCACTGCCATCTGCAAGAGGCACACCCATTCCCTTAGGGCAGTGCTCAGTGCCTTGCAGTACCCCATCCCAGCAGGGCATTGGAAGGGTTTCTGTAAATGTTAAATTGGCTACTCTGCCAGAAGAAAGTAACCTCAGAGCAGGTTACAGCTGAAGAAGCTGCCCAGGGCCAGTCTTTGTTCCAGCAGAATTGCTTTTCCAGTCCTTGGAGACTCATTTGGAAACTCAACTTGGCAGAGATGTGACTTAGACCAAGCTGATACTGCACAGGATGATTTTGCAAGCTCTGGGAAACAGGGAATCTGGGAAATACTGCAGGAAACCCTTGTGGGTGGTTCACACAGATTTCTTATCCCTCTGGAAGTTACCTGCTTGCTAGGATCCTGTGCTAAATAGGATTGCTTTTCTCAGCATAGGAAGATTAGGGGTCCTGCTTCAGGACTAAGCCTCCTATGTGCAAAAATAATAAAAAATAGCATTCAGTAGCAACAATGCATCTGTTCAGAAATGTGGATGCTGTTGTGTCACTGTCAGGCTTCAACCCTTGAAGGAACGGCTCATCCCATGGCCAGCAGCACCAGCATGCCAATAGGGCTGAGTTTCCACTAGAGGGTTGTAGTGCTGTATGGAAGCAGATGCGGTTCTGGCAGAAATATTGTATGTACTCCAGGCCTTTGTCAGCAGATCAAAAGCATCCTGCGATATCCTGGCTTCCAGCAGTCTCTGCAGTCTCTGATGTACACAGCCTGCAAATTGCGAGAGGGCTGGTGCCTGAGCAACCTGCTTCCTTGCCTTCCCTGAACAGCCTCCAGCATTCACATGACTCAGCACCCACAATACATATATATATACATAGATACAGATATAGTAAGTAAACACACTGTGCCAATGCAAATACACACACACACTGACAGAATGTTTATTTGTGTACCTTGGATTTCGATGCATGAACAGCCACAAGGCGTGGCAGAGGCACAGTATGGCAATGAGCCAGGGCACCACTGGTGAAGCAAAGCCCACAGCCTGGCAACATGGCAAATGGGTCAATTAGCAACATTGGCACAATGATAAAATCATAGAATCGTTTAGGTTGGAAAAACACTTTAGGTCATTCAGTCCAATCGTTAACTGGGCACTGCCAAGGCCACCAGTAAACCAAGCCCCTCAGTGCTACATCTACAACATCTTTTAAATGCCTTCAGGGATGGTGACTCCACCACCTCCCTGGTCAGCCTGTTCCAACGTTTAACAACATTTCAATGATGAAATTTTACCTAATATCAAACCCAAACCTCCCCTGGTGCAACTTGTGGCCATTTCCTCTTGTCCTAGTGCATGCTACCTGGAAGAAGAGGCCAACCCCCACCCCTCTACAACCTCCTTTCAGGTAGTTTTAGAAAGTGATAAGGTCTCCACTGCATCATCAGTGCTGAGTGCAAGGGGATTCTGCTGGCCACGTTGCTGCTCATCAGCAGAATTGGGAAGCATTAGCTGTTTATATACAGCTGTGGCTGCAGGTTAGGATCTGCCATGTGCTGCATTACACCAAACACAGATGCTGGTCCCTGGAGATTGCAAGACGGCCTCACACAGGAGCCATCAGAGGGGATTGCCACTTCTGCCACCAACCACATCCACACGTTCAGTGCAGGTCAGTAGGTCCTCATAGGTTCTTATGTATGTGATCTCAATATGTGTCCGTACATCTTTTACAGTGGTCTTCATACTTTTGCGTGTGGATCAATAGACTCATAGAATGGTTTGGGTTGGAAGAGACTACATTAAGAGTCATGTAGTCCAACCCCCCTGCAATGACCCTGTGTGTGCAGCTTTCTGAGTAGCTGGCATGCTAAATGCTGACAAATGTACCAACTAGATGAGGGTGGTTTTGCTACTGAAAACAAAAAATGGAGCTGTCTAGCACAGTGGAGAAAGCCCAAATATCATTGTCATTGCCTTCCTTTCACAGAAAGAGTGGGAAGGCAAATGCAGCCACAAGGCTTGCTTGTAAAGTGGAAAACACAGCATGACATTCACCAAGAATTTACATAGTGATCAATTTATGTAACACCTCTTTGTCTGATCCTATCACTATTTCCATTTACATAGAGATGGAAAACACATTTTGCCTACATTTTAATCCCTTTTGTTATCAGAAAGGCTTTGAGGAAGCAAGTAGGAGATATTCTTGCAAAATAAATGATTACAGCAAAAGATAGGCCTCAGTTCCCCTGGAAGATGACTTACCTAAAATCAGATGTGTAAAAACCAACCAAACAGTCAACAGAGAATCATAGAATACCCTGAGCTGGAAGGAACCCACAACTGTCTGACCCAAAATAGATATTTGAATCCCCTGCCCTTTAAAGCTGGCTGGTGTAGCACCTCTTCTCATACTAGCAGTGGAAAAGAAGGAGGTCAAGTAGGCTGGTTCTTGATATAGAGGGAAAAAAGTCACCAGGGGAATTGCAACCATCTGGGGAGACCTGCAAGGTGGACACATAGGGTTGGGAGAGTCACCTCCCGCAAATGATGGTTTCCATAAACAAGTCTTAGACCTCATGTAGAACAGACAGGCTGCAGAGGAGGGACTGGTGCTGGTGAAGCTTCTCCTCCTCTGAACTGGGTAAAGGTGGTGGCAGCATCAGCTTCTCCTGATAGCAGTGCAGAAGAGCTCTGTAACTCCAGGCCACAGGGGTTACTCCTTTCCTCCTGGGTGCTGCCATCCCTTAGTGGATGAGCAAGGATGGGCAGCTGGCAATGAATTATGGAGAGAGCTATGGCAGAGAAGCAAGGAGGGTTTGGAGTGTGTTACGATCAGCTGAGAAGGAGGGGAGGGAAGGAACATAAGTTCACTACCTGGGAATAAGGTGTCTCAGGACCTATAGGTTAGAAGGCTAGACTATAATTTTTGAATTGCCTATTCTAACCAGTGAGGATATTTATAATAATTATGCAATAAATGTGTTTATTACTAATCTTTCACATCTAAAATTCCTGTAGATTTTTTTTTAAAAAAGAAAAAAAACACGTATGTTATTTGGGCAGTGTGAATGGCCAGGTGCAGCTGTGCACAATCACCCGTGCCCCATCAGACAGCACCAAAACCCTTCAGCCTTGGTGCAGTACAAAGGCAGGCGTCTGTCTGCGCCTGTTTTTGAGAACAGCTCTGCAAACCCTCTTCTCACGTAGCGAGGAGCCTCATTCCCTCCCGAAGGAGTCGTAAAATACAGATTTATCCATCCTGCATGCGGCAATCAGACAGGTTTAAGAGCTTAAGCACTCGTAGGGTAGCAGTGTTTAAAAACACTGCACCACCCAGCCTGCCTGCCTCGTTCCGCATCGCTACTCGAGACGCTTCTCAGTACGGACTTGCGGGGCACGTTGTTGGTGATGGAGGCAGAACACTGAACTTGCTAATAGAGAGGGAGTTGTTAAGCTCACGTCCTTCTGAGGCTGTGCCCAGGGCGATTAGCAGCTCGCACAAAGAGCCCGGTGCTACCCCCCTGCTTCACTCACCAGCCAGCTGCTGAGCCGTGGAGCATTGGGATGGTGCACCAGCCAAAGAAGATGGCAGCAAACAGATTTAATCGCTTTAGGCTGTTTTATTAAACAAAGCCACTCAAAACAAACCCAACCCCACCGGCAATACACTAGCGATCCCAGCCCCACCGGCAACACACCACGTCCTCATTTACACAAGACTCTTTCCCCAGCCCCGGGAGAACAAAAAGGCTGAAGCGTAAATGAGATCAGCGTGGTTGAGTGTTATGCGCATGAATATTTATCAAGGAAGACCAGAGAGGGGCCAATTTGCCGACTTCCTGCAACAACAGGAGCTTTGTCATCAACAAGTGGGAGGGGAAGGGTAGGTGAAGAGGCTGGTCCATGCCTTTGTGCCGGCAGGGACAGGAGAGATGCTGGTCCTGCTCGCCTGTGAGAAAAACTGGGGGAGCCATCAGCCAGGAACGACACTGAGAGGATCCCGGGCTTTGGGACAAAATCTAAGTACAACAAAGTTTTGAAGCAAGCATACAGTGTCTCTTACAATCATGCAATCACGTTAGGGGAAAAAAAAGCTCTGAAGAATTAACCGAAAGTTGTTACCATTCCTTGGGCATGCCAAGTGTTCATGATAAATCTTTTTCCTGAAGAAAACAGCAAGGTTAAATCAAACTACAAAGCCCATCAAGCAGGAGATTTACAGCAGTCTAACTGGGTTAAGGGTTCATTTCTTAAACATTTGAATTATGGCAGCTTCTGGGTATTGATATATTAAGCGTGCTGACCCCCTCAGCGCTGCAGGGAGTTAGGGTATGAGCAGCAATGGGGAGATAGCGCTAGTTATTGTTTTAATGTGTATTTCAAAGTCGCTTCCAAAAAAGAAGATGAGATAGTAGTTGAGTATTCCAGCCACAGACATAAGGAACAGGAAAAAAATAATGCGCTTCCCAAACAAGTAGCCAGGCGTGCTGAGGAGACAAAAATGGGGTAAAGCAATTTGTTAATGTGCATGACCTCACATGAGAACTTTGGACTTTGCTGTTGAGACCAGCTGAAAGACCTCAGAGGCTCAGACAGAGGGGGCAAATTTCTGTTCTGTCTTACACTGCAAGGCAGCTGCACCGTCTTAAAATGTCATATTGAGGATCCATTTGGGCCTGGATTTGGCCTCTTGTTCTCAGTATAGGCTGCTGCTTACAGAAATCTCTATTCAGAGGGACTTGAATGTATTCTCAGCCAACCATGGCTGTGGGACAACTTTGTTCCACCTGTGCATAATAGGCTTTATTAATATAAAAAGACAATCTTATGCAAATAGTGGCACAAACTTGCAAACGTGTGTTTGCAGAGGCTGTGAGTGGGAGCTGCAGAGCCTCTGACCCCAGTGCTGCTGTATATACAATGTCTCCCACAGCTACTCCCTTTCATCCAAAGGAGAGGAGCTTTCCTGTGCTACGCAATGCCAGCAGCTGTTGCAGGCAGCACCACCAGCCAGCAGCTGTGCCTGTGGAAGTGGTGGAATCCAGCTGTGCTGCTGCCACATTCTGGGTTTTGTAAAGAGGTTCTGCAAGTCCTTACCTCTGAGTCCTCTCCCCGAGGTAGCCCACAAAGTACTTCTGCCTCACAAACAAGTACATCAGGCCAGCAAAGGCAGCAGGAGCTGGGGAAAGGGTAAAACAAGGCATTACAAACACTGGTTCATGTCTCACTGTATCCACTGTTCTCATCTGCTGCCTGGGCCAGAAATGGGAAATGGGAATCTGTAGTCTTGAGTTATGGGACAACCACTGGAACTGGGATGGAGACCTCTGCATGGGAAACACAGCTCTTGCCTTGCCCTTACTCCAGATTTTCTGGAGACTTTGTGAGTATAATCCTGTCCACAGCTGTGCCCACTGTAGAGCACACACTCACCACCTTCATTCCAGTACCTAAATGGAGCCTGCAAGAAAGCTGGAGAGTGAATTTTTACAAGGGCATGACATGATAGGACAAGTGGGAATGGCTCTAATTTGAAAGAGGGCAGGTTTACATTATATATAAAGAAGAAGGTCTTCACTATGAGTGTGATGGGACACTGGAACAGGTTTCACTGAGAAGTTTTGGATCCCCCATCCTTGGAAGTGTTCAAGGTCTGGCTGGAGCAACCTGATCTAGTGGAAGTTGTCCCTGCCCCTGGCAAGGGAGCTGAAATGAGATGATCTTTAAGATCTTTTCCAACCCAAACTATTCAATGATTCTGCAAAATGCCATGTGGGTCATGCCAGGCTCAGGAAAGAGGTTGCCAACTCAGGTAATATCCTCACCAGAAATAAAAGGCAACAGATACATGCACTTCGCTAGCAGCAGGGGGAGAAGCATACTGTGGTCTAGTGCTAATTTCTGAGCATATAAAAAGGGGCTTTCCCCCATAAATCTAGCTTTTCCCACAACTGCAAGCAAAAGCCCCTCTTCTACAGGTCAGGAAACTTTTTTTTTTTTTTCTTTTTCCCAGAAAGAATAGCCATGGACCCCAGAGAAGTACTCAACTTTAGGTAAACTCACATTGCTTGAAGAGAACCATATTTAGAAATGCAGGCAGATACTCCTGGGCTGCCCTCATCACCAGGGAGGACTGGCTGTTCTGGGAATTTAATAAAACAAGCCTATTTCCCATCCCAAAAGTAAATAATGTGGTATCCAGCAACCAAGTACTAAACTCTTCACAGCAAACAAAGGGAACTCATCCATAATGCCAGGAGGGGAAATGTTCCTGGCCCGGAATGCCTTGAATAATGTCTGAGAACACATCTGTTGGCATGAGCCATGCCATGAGTGTGCTGCTACTCAAACAGCAAGTATAGCTGCAGGATAGGAGGGTGAGACAGGTTCCCCTGCTACCAGAGCATTGGTCCCTGGAGTTGGAGCTTCTGAAGCACTCACCATCCCCTCCTGAAAGTGTTGCAAGGTTGAAAAGACACACACACCCCACACACACACCCACAAAAAGAATGTTACCTTGGCTGCAGAGAAGGCCAGCACACCAAAGCACAGCAAGAAATGTAGGGTACGTGTATCCGCAGTTCTGGCTAGAATGGAATTTATAGGAAAGAAATCAGAACACAGGGAAATAGAAACAAAATCAACATGTTTCACCAGCAGAGAATGGCGGGGTGTGAATTTGGGCTGCACCAATGCCATTAAGGGTAGTCTTTTACTCCAGAATGTTGGGAGGTCCCTGACCTGCCAGGAGCTGTTTGGTGTGTTTGTGCCTGAACAGGGCTTCTCCTCATCCATGTCTCCTTCCCTGTTTCCTCTCATAGATAATGACAACTTTGTCCTGCCTGATGAGGCACACAAACCATCCCATGCACATGTCTGGCACCTACAAAAGCCACTTTCTCTCTAAGATGTTTGATCATGGCATATGTATAAGAGATGCTCTCTGCTTTATTGGCTTAAAATCATTGTAATTAAGTCATATTAATGAAGTTACTGAAGGAAAACAACAAAAGTGGAATTGCACCACAAATAAGAGTGTCCCACAGAGTTAACATGTGTCTTTGCAGGGGAACAGGAATAGTTTCCAGCTTCCTCCTTCAGCTGGGAATGCTTTCTGAGAGGGAAGCACTCTGCCCTTGGCAGAGGTTGCACACATGTGAAGGGCAGCCCTTGGACATCCTATCCAATTTCAAGCACATTGACAGTACTTCAGAAGTAATAAAAAATACTTTATGTTCTTTTCTGATGTAGAATTAAAGAAGATATCTCAAAGATGAGAGGTATGAACGCTGAAATGGGTTGCCCAAGGAGGTGATAAATGCCCCATCCCTGGAAACATCCAAGGTCAGGTGGGACAGAGCTCTAAACAACAATCAGTTGAAGATATCCCTGCTTATGGAGGGGTCGGACTACATGACCTTTAAATGTCCCTTCAAACGTAAAATATTCAATGATTCTGTGTGGCAGAGAAGTGGAGAAGCAGAGACCTTTGTGCCAAGGGAGGTGCCAGGACCAAAAAATTTATACAAGCTCTGCCACCTGCCTGCTGCTCAGAAAGCTGGTGTTTCTCTGCTGTCTCTTTCCTTTTGAACCACAGTGCCCTTGGGGCTCAGGCTGTGCTTGTGTCACACTTCCAGTGCAGAAGGGTGAACTGGTTCCCAAGGGAAGAATACTCCTAATGGCTGCGAGACCTACATAGATGCAGCACATGGAGTCCAAAAGGGTGCTGGGTTCACCCAGCAAACACTGGAGAACCACAGGTCTGAACACTGTCGCAACACGCCCAGCAAAGGATTATGTACAAATCCTTCACCTGAGGGCATTTAAAACCCACCTCTGGCCCCCAAAGGGTTTGGATTAAACCTTAATGAAGAGTGTGATGAACCTCCCTCTGCCCCCACTGGCTCCTCAGATCTTGTCTACTCACTTGGCAGTGTAGACGCGGTCGAAGGAGGAGGATCCCTGCCTCTGGAATGCCTTGCCATTGCAGTGTTTGCTTTCATGCTCCAATTTGTAAGCAAAAAAGGCTGTGAAAAAAACACAGAGTATTCAGCCTGAGATATAATTTGGAGATACTGCAGATGCTGGGATTTGTGGAGTCAGCTCTGTTCTCAGGAGCATCCAGGATGGACAGACAGAGAAAAAAAACATGGGTGCATGGAGGTGCACAATGTGGCCAGCATGCTCATTCTGTCACTCGGGTTTAGCCAAACCCTCTGTGCAAGAGTGCAGTGCAGTGCAACTTCATGCATCCCCACGTGTCCCTGTGTGACTGGTAGCAGGCTCTCACCTCTGTGCCCTGCTTCATCCCCACATTGCCCTTCTGGCAGCCAGCTCCTCTTCTGTAGAAGTACTGCCCTGACATGGTCCTTTGAGCCCCCAGTGGGAAAAGAGCTTTCCAGTCAGAGCTGCCAATCCCAAATCTTGCTCTCCAACAGAGCAGGGAGACAAGGGAGTCTATTCTCTTTTAGTGAAACCCATTTGCCAAACCAGAGACATCCTGTAGGGCTGGTTCCTTTCCCAGAAAGGCCCCTTAAAAGCCCAGTCCTGATGGCTGATCTGTATGTCCATCTTGTGTGCATCCTCCTTTTAAGCTACAGTGTTGTGCCAGAGTGTTAGTGACTGCAAAAATGCAGCACCTCAAGATAATGTATCGTGTGCTTGACAAACAAGATTTATCTGATGACACTAAACCAGAGACCATCAATCATGTGTCTAAATACACCAGAGAGAGCCCTAGCAGGCTACAAACTGCAAACTTTGTGTTGTCATGCACCCCATCTCAGTGCATCCAAATCACTCTATGGCACAAAAGATAACCTGTCAGGAAATACATTATTATAACAGTAGAAGTGTAACTAGATAAACTGCAGGATTTCATTCCTGAAATCTGAAGAGTTGTGTCTTTTTTCCCCTCATTGATGCTGTAAATAGGTCTTTTGTACTTCCATTGTCTTCACTAAAAGCTATTGAGCTTTTTAACTTTTCAGTGTTGTGTGATTCCCTGGGTACATACTGCCCTTCTCCAGAAAAACCCACAGTGCTTTAAACCAGTATCCCTACACCGAGCCACACTGCAGACCCTCCCATTGCCACCAGCACAGTGCACTGGCCGGCTGCTGGAGGACCCAGACTAGACACTATCTAGTGGCACAGCCAGGATGTGCCAGGAGTTCTCAGCATCTCCACCTGCCCACCAGCCAGCCTTTGGCACGAGGTTATTAACCTATCTACAGTGACTAAGAGGACCTAACTGAAGAGGAGTAGGTTGATCAGCATCTTTTTGTCCAGTGCAAAGCTGCAGCGATGGGGAACCACTTCTTGTAGGTCTGGGATCACACTGGTTCACTGGTAGCATACCTCCTCCCTTCCTTTTAATGTGTGTGTGAAATCACTAGAAGATACCACAGCTTCCAAAAAAGCCAAGTAAGCTATTTATCTCCCTCTCCAGCGCTGTAGGCACTGCCACTTCCAAAATGTCAACATGCTGTTACAGGGAGGCTCCACAACGTCGAGAGGCAAGAGGATGGTATCACAAGCCAGCATGAGATGAGTGAGAGGAGCAAGACTGAAGCAGAGAGGTTTACTTCAGTTCAGCTGTTCCAGGAGATAATGCCCTGAGGTTCCAGAGCTGCACAGACTGCCCAGAGCCTGAACTGTGGCAGTGCCACTCTGGTCAATTTAATGTGCAAGGGTTTAATGTAATCCTGGTTGTTTTAGAAGTCCATGCCAACAGAAAGCATGAGCTATCCACTCTAGCCAGTGCTGGCAAATGTGCCCCTTCTTTCTCTCAGTGTCACTTTGCTTCTTCCATCTGATCTTCTCAGCAATGACCACTGATTTTATCCTAAAAGCTGCTGGATTGCAACATCTCTCTGACAAAAGAACAAAACTTAGAGCTGCATATGTGACTCAGCGGTATCTGGCCACATGAGTCATTCTGCAGAATATGGAGATTTCCAACATGAACATCATGGAAATGTAAATGGACATCATTAGGGGCAGCACACCTCCATCTTCAGGAATAACAGCATTCATCCAATCCTGCCCCAGATACAGAGAAGCATGTAGTCACAAATTTACATGGTACTGACTTCAGGTACTTAGAGACAGTCAAACAGATGGCCAAGTGCTTTGCTGAATGAGAGCCACAGCAAGAGTTCAGTACAACTGATAGCCCTTGACAAGCATTTCTACTGCCTTAATTATTGCATTCATTGCAAGACTGCATATCAGATCTGGTCTTTCTAGACAGAAAGCCTGGGAAGAGGAAATCAGATGATGCAAGGCTTGAAATCATGGTTTAGGGCTGTCTGCCTCACGTGATTGGCACGCTAAGACTTCTGTCAAGTGTTCTGCTTCCCCTTTGTAGCAGTTGGATCAATAGTCTCACAGACAGATTGCCATGAGATAGAAGTGCATGTCAGGATGGAAGGCTGACAAATCTGAGGAAGTGGAAAAGAACCTGTATATAAAGTCATGATTAAATAGTATCAAATGTGTATTTGACACATTTTCTTAGTTATGGTATGTACCCTGGTCTCAACAAGCCATATTCTGATTATGCCACATGCTGCACATTTATCAGGAAAAAACATTTGGTTAAATGATGTGGTATTTAGTGCTTATGTTGAAACTAAACCCATCGTCTGCATCTCTTTTTTTTTTTTTCTCTCTAGCAGCTAGGCTTTCACCACTTCCCCTCTATGCAGCAGCCCAAGAATAGCCCATGTCCTAGGACTGAACGTGGAGTTCGTGCTCAGTGGGACCCGTAATGAGAAGTCATCACTAAAGATTTCTGGAATTTGTACAAGCCCCCCATCCCAATGCTGACTCTCCTTGAACCTGGGCAAACTCAGTGCTGCTGGGGAAAAACTCACTCTTTGTGTTCTGAGCAGAATTTCCTACTAAAGTGACTAAGTATTTGTAAAGAGAAGATGGTCAAGTTAAAATCTAATTTGCACAGGAGAGAAACTTTATTAAAAAAATCCTGAGGAATAGTAAGGCCTATAGGAGATCTGAATAACAGCTAGAAAAGGAAACTTCACCATCGCAGGAAATGTACAGTGTTCTTGGGAGCACAGTTAAATGAGATTGCTTATACTGTAGGACTCGGAGATGCAGGAAAGCGGGATAGCTGCCTGCCCACAAATAACCCACCTAGACTCCTCCAATGAGGCAGTGCAGTTCTGTCCCCTTCACCCAGCTCCATTCATAGGTCTGACCCATTGCACCCCACCCTGCAGATCCAGCCTCTGCTGCTTCAGAGCAGCCCTGGCTGACCACAGTAGGGACCTAGGCCAGGAAAGGAGGTCTCAGTCATCCAATTAAAATGCATATTGTCACAGGGTATCCCACCGTATAGGTCTTTTCACTAGCTGACACACGTATAACAAACTCACTCTAGATTGTCACAGACTAGGACCATGACACTGCCAGGATACTGCCACAATGGCACGCAAAATTCCAAGCCTAGAAGACCATTTCAAAATCCAAAGTCATGTATAAGCACGCATGCACTTGTAACCAGAGATTATCTATCCGAGATCAGCTCAGCATACATCATCCAGAACATTCCTCAGCTCCCTTTCAGACCTTAAATAAATGCTTATATTTGTCTTACCATTCTGGACAACACTTAGCAAGGTGACAAAGGCAAGCAGGACGATGCTTCCCAGGGTCTCCTGGTCCATTTTGTGAGGGGGCTGTCAGGGTGGATGGTGCAGCCTTGGTGGCAGCTCAGCACTAGGAGCACAGAAGGAGGAAGTGAAGGTCTTATCATGAATCATGAAACACTTCCTATGACTTCACAGGAGAGTGGCAGCTCTCTGTTGCTTCAGTGCCTGTCAGACCAAGAAGCTCAGGCTTCTCATTCATCATATACAAATGAAGCAGAGAGAATCAAGAAATTATGTGTCTGTGACCTAAGAGGATATAGAATGTGGAAAGACATCTATTGCCCTTCCTACACAGGAGGAAAATAGTGACCGCGATATCTGAAGTATGTCTGAACATTTGGACAAACTTCTCTGTGTGGAACAGCAGAAGGCTGGGAGAAACCAGCCAGGTTATTGCAGCATTGTTGGCAAGTGTCCAACCACCCCAGAAGGAGAAAGAATGTTGGTGATTCTCAGTAATGCTGTTGCCCCATCTCTCTGTCTGTCTCTGCTCCACCATGAGGTCCTGAGTGCTGTGTAGCATCCAAACGATGGCCAGACAACTGGTTACCTCTCTCTGGATGGGATAGAGCCAGGCAGGAGTTCCCAGCAGGAGCTGAGCTGCAAAATTCATCTTGTTCAGTGGGGATACATCTACTTACAATGGTGTTTTTATCCAGTCTCTCTATCATGCAAACTTTTATGATCTGTACTATTAGATATGAAAAACTCTCAGGAACTTTGGATACAAGCAAATAAACAGAAATGAACTGGCTAAGAGGTGATTAACACTGTGACCTACTGTTATCTTAAAAGGAAAAGGCTGTCTTTTTGGGAGACCTTCCCTACAGTCCACACAGACACGACTGTGAGAAGCAGTGCCATAATGATCATCTAGGTTTAGACTTGGCCTGTGATATTTTCTTCAGATTTTTAACTCTGGCCAAATTTGCTTTAGGAAAAAACCCAAATCCAAGAACAAAAAGGGAAGCACAATAGCTATTTGAGAGTGCTTTTATTCAGGTTGAAGTTCTTTTTTTCCCCAGAAAATGATCTTTTCTTATTGAACATCAAAGTTTATGTTTTCTGGTCTACCAAGCACAGGTTTGTAGCTGGTATTTAAGGATGATACTTAATGCTAAGCATCTACTAATCTTCTGAGAAGAAAAACCCACCCCCTAAAAGTGGTTATGGAATTAAGTCTAAAGAAGAATATTGTCTAAGCAGAGATCAATATTATGACTGCAAAGAAAGGAGCTGTGCATGGACGGTGGGGGATGTAGTGGGGCAGCGAGAGGAGAGAGCTGCTAACAGAAGAGGGCAAAGGGGACAGCACAGGTCCTCAGGGCATCCATGGCGGGAGGACTCCCAGTCATCCTCTCATAGCAGATACTGAGCTTTCTCTTTCTTCTGCCTGTTCTACACTGGTGCAAACCTACCAGGCAGCTTGCAGCTTGCTTTTGATTTACAAGTGGCAGAACAAGCACATGAGCCTGCTCCAGCTTGCCAAGAAAACACACACGCTTCCCTGCTATCAAAGACTTCTGAAAGGTGGCTTCTATTCAGCAGAAGTCTCATGTAAAAGAGGGTAGGAATAAGGCTGCTGAGGTTTGAAGTTGCCATAATGCAAAAAGACACACAACATACCATGTCTTTTCATCTGACTGACCCAAGCTCCCAGGCCTCGATCTGTGTGCTGTCCAGGTAGCAAGAGTTGAACTGTTGATGACTTCACTTTCTTCTTGTCCTGTACTTTGTTATCCAGCTCTTTGCTTTGCTGCCACTCAGTGCCTCTCACCACACCCTCATGCCCACTTTGCTCTTCTGCTTTGCCCCTTCTGATTTCCACCTGGCAGCTCTTGGCACCACAGGACACTTTGGCATTTTGGTCCTTGGCATTCCTGGCTCTTTGCTGGAAATGCAGCCTTTTACCTCCTCTTACCAAGGTTTGCTCCAAAGACATCCGTCATGTATGCATGGAGGAAAACAGGGTTTCACACTCCTTCCTGCAATAAAAAGTCTATGACATCAATTCCAAAGCTTGCTAAAATGATTTCTGGGTGTGCAGGAAGAAAAAAGCTTTGCCAGCAAGAATCTGTTTGGTATGGCTGCCTTAAAATATAACCCGCAAGGGTTTGAGGTTTTGTTTGGTTTGTTGTTTTTTTTAAGTGCAACATCTCTCTGAGGGCTCTGCTTGAGGAAATCAAGATGGTATGAAAGATGTGGAAGAAGTCCTTTACCATGACAAGTCAGACATGTTGTGTAGTCAGAGAAGAAACACCTTGTGGAGAGGAATACTAGTTTTTCACACCCCTCGGCACTGGAATAGCTGCAGAATAGAAGGAAGTTCTGACAACTTCTTTGCAATTTGGGGGATTGCCTTGGCAAGGAAGAGCTAAGATG
The DNA here is from genome assembly GCA_013396655.1 of Campylorhamphus procurvoides. Taxonomy (NCBI): domain Eukaryota; kingdom Metazoa; phylum Chordata; class Aves; order Passeriformes; family Dendrocolaptidae; genus Campylorhamphus; species Campylorhamphus procurvoides. The sequence continues at coordinate 1,040,864 of WBMV01005530.1, read as the reverse complement.
GGGCTAAAATGACTCTGCAAACAGCTTCTGCACATTAAATTGTTCCCTCTCCCTGAGACCTAAACATACACACAGGATCACTGTCTGGTTCTGGCAAAGCTGGCACCACTGGAAAACCCTGTCCAGCTTGGAGAAAGATCACTGCAAAACACCTCTATCATATCTCAGCTGGTCATTTGAAAGATGGGATTTTCTCAAGTAGATAAAAATAAAAAGGGGGGAGAGGGTAGGAACACACACCCTAGGGAAGAGGGCTCACACCCTTTGTAACCCCCAGCTGTGGCTGGACCTCTTGGCAGAGGTAATTTTGCACTTCAGCAGCTTCTGTCAGACCCCAGCCCTTTTGCTTGCTGCATTGCTGTTTGACATCCACATCATCCTGTCTGAGGAAGATAACCTTGACACAGTGAGCCATGAAGCCCACAAAAATGTGCAAAGCCAGCGAGCTTTTCCAGTTGCGCTGTGAGGCTTCCTGCACATTAATCTCCTCCTCTGAAATCTTGAACAGCCAGTCAAAGTAATCCTTTCGTAGAATTGCTTTCATAGTGAAGAGGAAAGGACTGGGAACGCAGTTCTATAAATATCTTTTGGGATGTTCATCTCTCCTCTCCTCTCATGCACTCTGATCAGCACTCAGCTGCGAGGACTCCAATGAAAGTGTGTATATAAAAGCCAGGTGACACACAGCCATCATGCTTTATCATAAATGCAACAGGACACAGGCTCCTTGGACTGGCTGGTTAATATTAGCACTGTGCTTTGCAAACTCAAAGTGCCACAGAAGCATCAAATGTAGTACATACACACACGTGTGGGTGACTACCTGCCGTCACGTCAGTCTGCTTCAGCAGCGCATCCTTGCTGAAGCCTGACAAATCCTCAACACGGCACATGAACAGAGCTGGAAATGTGAAGTGCAACACAAAGAAAGGGGCAATGCTGCAGTTTTTAAAATGCTGTCTTCATTCTGCACAGCCAAGAAAATGACACTGTGGGAGCAGTCGGAGCACTGCCTCGAAAAACCCTGCTTCTCCACATTTTGCAGGCTTCTTCCTTTCAGTTACTGTCTTCATGCTCGAGTTGTAAAAATTCAGCTCAAAAGACAGAGCTGGAAGACAGAGCTGATAGTCCCTCTGGGCCCCCTGGCACAGCCTCCTCCTCCTCACCCTCTGTGTCTCATTGTTTTGGTTTAACCCCAGTCAGCAACTCAGTCCCATGCAGGCGCTCACTCACTCCCCACCACAGGGCTGGGGGAGAGGATCAGAAAGGTAGAAGTGAGAAAAGGGAAAGCAAAGGCCATGCATGCAAGCAAAGAGAAACCAGGAATTCATTCACTGCTTCCCACAGGCAGGCAGGTGCTCAGCCGTTTCCAGGAAAGCCAGGCTACATCATGTGAAATGGTTATTTTGGCAGACAATGCCATTGCTCTGAGCATCTCCTCCTTTCTTCTTCCCCCATGTGCTGAGTATGATGCCATACGGTATGGGATAACATTTGGATCAGCTGGGGTCAGTTGTCCTGGATGTGTCCTCTCCCAATTCCTTGTGCACTCCCAGGCTATTCACTGGTGGGGTGATGTGAGAGGCAGAAAAGACCTCGACTCTGTGTAAGCCCTGCTCAGGAGTAACTAAAACATCCCCTTGTGATCAACTCTGTTTCTACGACAAATCCAAAACACAACCCCATACCAGCTGCTGTGAAGAAAACTGTCTCTACCCAAAACCAGCACATTCACACCTCCTCTCCTCTTCCTGTTTGGAGGAGCACTGCACTGCTGACTGACATCCCTGTGGCTGCACTTCACCCCTGGGGTCCCTTTCTTCAGCCCTCCTGCCTCACCGGTGAGGCCAGTGCTGTGGGGTTTGTGTGCCAGGCTCACCTTCCCTGGTGCGGGTGGCTGGATTTATCTTTATTAAATTTCAGTGGGCTCAGCCTGGAGAGTTGCTGCAATGTAGCAAGATCAGTTTGAATCGAAGTTCCTCCAGGAGGATGCTGGAAAGCCACCTCCAGCATAGGCACATACCCTGATTTTGTATTTTCTCTGCTACTGAGAGACTGAATTGAGCAGAGCCAGGACAGCTCCTTCTGAGGCCTCTAAGGCAAAGCCCCATGATTTTCCAGGATGCTACTGAGTAGTGGAGTTTGAACAGTGCTTAATGAGTGGCAAATCCCCTTCACAGGGATGTTCTGTCTGCTGTCTTTCCCTCCCTTGCACCCAAGATGCAGCTTCTCAGCAGCCACTGTGATACCATCTGGTGTCACTGTGGTGGGCTCCAGACAGCCCTGACAACCACCCACCCTATCCATCACAGCGTGAAATTCACAGAATCATTGAAGGGTTAAGGTTGGAAAGACGTTCTTGTCCAACTCCCTGTTCAAGCAGGCTGTTCAGAATCATGTCCAGTGAGCTTTTAAATATCTCCAAGGAAGAAGATTCCACAACTTTTCTGGGCAACCTGTGCCTGTGCTTTATCACAGTCACAGTGAAAAAGTGTTTCCTGATGTTCAGAGGGAACCTCCTATGTGTCAGTTTCTGCCCATTGCTTCTGTCCTGCCACAGTGCACCACCAAGAAGAGCCTGATTGCATCCTTTTTGTACCCTACCTTCGGGTATTTATAAACTTTGATGAGATCCCCCGGAGCCTTCTCCAGGCAGAATAGTCCCAGTTTCTTCATAGGAGAGATGCTCCAGTCCCTTAATCATCTCTGTGGCCCTCTGCTGGACTCTTCAGTATGTCTATGTCTCTCATGTAGTGAGGAGCCCAGAACTGGGCACAGTACTCCAGATGTGGCCTCACCAGTGCTGAGCACAGAAGCAGGATCTCCTCTCTCCACCTGCTAACAGTGCTTTGTCTAATGCATCCCAGGGTACCATTTGCCTTCTTGGCCACAAAGGCCCACTGCTGGGCTCATGTTAAACTTGCTGTCCATCAGGACCCCCCAGATTCCTTTCTGCCAAGCTGATTTCCAGCTGGGTACCTCCAGCATGTACTGGTGCATGTGCTGGGTTTTTTAGTCCACAGCTCCAGGACTTTGCACTTCTCCTTGCTGAACTTCATGAAGTACCTGTTATCCCATTTCTCCAACCTGTCAAGGTCCCTCTGGATAGCAGCATTACCCTCTGGTCTGTCAATCCCTCCTCTGAGTTTGGTGCTGTCTGCAAACTTGTTGAGGATACACTCTGCCCCATAATCCAGATCATTAATGCAATGTTGATCAGTATTGATCTCTGGGGTACACTGCTAGTTACTGGCCTCCAAATAGATCACACCGCTGATCACCACCCTCTGGGCCCTACCGTTCAGCCACTTCTCAATCCACCTCACCATCTGCTTGTCCAACCCACACATCAACAGCTTCTCTGTGATGATCTCACAGGAGACAGTGTCAAAGGCCTCACTGTAGTCCAGGTAGACAATATCCACTGCCCTGCCCTCATCTACCAGGGCAGTCACTTCATCCTGGAAGTCTATCAAGTTGCTCAAGGGTGACTTTCCCTTGTTAGAGCCATATCGAGAACTACTAATGATTTCTTTGTCTTTGATGTGCCTGAAGATGGTTTCCAGGATTAGATAATCCAGGTTTCCTCCTTGCCCTTCTTGAAGGTGGGGGTGAGGTGTGCTTTTCCCCAGTCCTTAGGCACCACCCTTAGTTGGCGTGATTGATCAAAGCTGATAGAGAGTAAGTGACTTGGTGATCTGCCACCTCCCTCAGTACCTGTGATATGTCCCACCAAGGCTAATGGATTTAGGTTGCTTAAGCATTCCCTAACCTAACCCTCATGCCCCTAGGGTATGTCTTTCTTGCTGATTTGCTTTTCCCAAGCTCCATTTGCTGTCATTATCACCTTATTACCTTTTAGGTGGCTGCAAATTGATTAATAATTAATTTTATAGACTTTTTAGAGCTGAGGCGAGGCTGACTGGGCGGGAGAGTCCCAGGTCTTCCTTTCCACTCCTTTATCCTGTCTCATTTCTGTCAGTGTTCCCACTTTCCATTAGCTCATGCAAATAATTATCAAAGGTCTTTTGGGTGATTTTTGCCTACTGTTCTTCAGGAGTCTGGTCACAACCGGCCCTTTTGGTACTGAAACTCTCGGAAGCAAAGATGTTGTATACTTTGGCCATGTATTGAGCAACAGGCTGATGCTAATTTTTGCCTCCCTCGTCCTTGGCACATGCTCTCAGAGCTTCCTCTTGCTGCCTGGCCCGTCTCAGAGCAGCTGTGAGGCTCCCATCTGCCAACAGGCAGACCTTTCACCACTGCTCTTTGCTCGTCCACCGTCTCCCAACCCTTTGCCCCTATGGGAAACGCCAGGGAAGCAACAGAGAAGCTCCCCCGCCGGGAATCAGGCGCGGCTCGGGGAGCGGGTGGCGCAGCGCGTCTCTGTGGCGCAATCGGTTAGCGCGTTCGGCTGTTAACCGAAAGGTTGGTGGTTCGAGCCCACCCAGGGACGGGGCGCGACATTTTGGGAGGTGCCGCTGTGTTTTTATTCCTTGCCCTCGCCGCGGATGGAGGCGCCCCGCTCCTCCTTTATGCCGCAGGGAGCTGCGCGGGAGCAGCTGTCGGCGTTAGGATCTCGCCAGTTGTCCCCTCCTACGGGGACAGTTTAATTCATAGCACGTATGAACAATGGGTTCAGGGTGCTCCCTCCTACCGCTCAAGGGGAGCTCCAAAAACCGCTTGCTCAAGTGGCAGTTTCCGTAGTGTAGTGGTTATCACGTTCGCCTAACACGCGAAAGGTCCCCGGTTCGAAACCGGGCGGAAACACCAATAGTTTTCCTTCTACCCTCCTGTGTCACCACGGACGTCGTTTTTCCTGGAACCTCCTGTAGCCGCGTGGGGCACATCCCGCGAGTGGGAGGGGGAGAGCAGCCTCATGGACCCTCCTGAACAGAAGCAGGGCCGGGGGGGTCCGTGCTGGAGCCGTGCTGCATTCCCAGGCACAAACTTGGCCTCGGCAAACAGAGTTTCCCCGGAAGGGTGTCCTTGAGCAGAAAGGAGGCTCAGCTGAGATGGGCTGAATGGCATCAGAAAACTTGGGACAAACCCCACAAGCCCCTGCCTTGGGCATTACTCAAACCCTTTTAGATAGTTATTTATGTAAAAAGGGTTGTACAGACTCATGACTGGGGAGAAGCATCTCTTCAGCCTCTCTGTTGAAAAGGCAAGCTGGAGGCACCCAGACCCCTGCCTCTGTACAATCCTTTCCCAGCATCTCCTTCCTTCCTGAGCCCCATGGTTCCACCGTGTCCTGTGCTGTGCAGCTTCAGCATCTCCCTCACAACTACACCGTGCAAAAATAAGTGTGCCGCAACATTCATCAGCCTTGTAATCCCATTAACCTTGTTTTCTCTTGCTCTGTCCACACACTGTCCTAGATCTATAGTTAGACTGTAAGTTCTTCCACTCCTGGCAGACTTCAAAGCACAGCACACACTTAGGAGCTGCATGAGCTGCTTGAAAGGTACCATGCTTTGCTCTGAGCACGAAGGAGGCTCACACCAAGAACAGCAGTTCTGCATATTCAGTTCTGCAAAAGGAACAGAGACAAGACACAAATGCGCTCATTGATACATTGTCAGGAAGGGAATAATTAACAAAAAACAGTGCTGCAAGAAGGATAAATGGCAATAGCCAGCCATGAAAAACATCAAGATCAAAAATCAGATTTGTAATCAGCACCACGGTGGATTTCTAGAACAGTGTTCTAGCAGGTATACAGCCAAAAATCCATTCAGGCACCTCCTATGCAGACAGGCTCATTTATTGTAGGCAGGATGTGAAAAGGTGGCCCTTTCCCCCTCCCTGTACCTGATAAAAAAGTGTTTGAATGTATCATAAAGGAGGTAGCAAGATCTGAGTCAGAGTGCTCTCTCCCCAGAGCTGATTCTGAACTGCAAGTGCCACGACTGTGCCTTTCCCAAATGAGAAGACACAGACTGACAGGGCTCTACAGACAGATCTGGACAGGCTGGGATCAATGGGCTGAGGCCAGCTGGATGAGGTTCAACAAGGCCAAGTGCCAACTCCTGTGCTGGGGTCACAACAATCCCCTGCAGCACTGCAGGCTTGGGGCAGAGTGGCTGGAAAGCTGCCCAGCGGAAAAGGACCTGGAGGTGCTGGTTGACAGCTGGCTGAACCTGAGCCAGCGTGTGCTCAGGTGGCCAAGAAGGCAAACAGCATCCTGGCTTGTAACAGCAACAGTGTAGCCAGCAGGACCAGGGCAGTGATCATCTCTCCCTGTACCCAGCACCGCTGAGGCCACACCTGGAATACCGTGACTAGTTTTGGGCCCCGCACTATAGGAAAGACATTGAGGTGCTGGAGCATGTCCAGAGAAGGGCAGTGATGCTGGTGAAGGGTCTGGAGCACAAATCTGATGAGGAGCAACTGAAGGAGCTGGGGTCATTTAGCCTGGAGAAAAGGAGGATCAGGGGGGACCTTATTGCTTTCTACAACTACCTCAACGTAGGGTGGGGTCAGCCTCTTCTTGCCAGTAATAAGCAACAGGACAAGAGGAAATGACCTCAAAATGCACCAGGGGAGGTACAGATTAGATACTAGGAAAAATCTCTTCACCAACAAGGTTGTCAAGCACTGGACCAGGCTGCCCAGGGAAGCGGTGGAGTCACCATCTCTGTGTTCCAAAAACATGTAGACGTGGTACTTGGAGACACGGTTTGGTGGTGAAGAGGGCAGAGCTCAAAGCCAGCAGACTTTCAGAAAGTCACCCTAGAACCCTGATAAAAATGCCATAATAGAGTGGCTAACTTCTGATTGCTAAACTCTACTTGCTCTCTACCCACCTAATGTATTTCTGATTGACAGAAAACTACTGCAATACTTTGTACCCTCTTCATGGCAAATAAAAACCCACATTTTAAAACTAGTCTGAATATAAAAAGTCCAGTAACCACTACATTCCAAACAGTTTCTTTGGTCATGAGGTTTTCATTCAATCTCTGCTAAATTCTCACCTGCACAGGCAAGTGAGAGGCAATAGAACATTTATGGAAACAAACAAATCTGCATGGTATCATCTTTAGTTTAAAAAAGGCAGCCAGGAACATGCAGCACTAACAGATTTATTTTCATACCTACTTTAATCTCAAGTGCTATTTATTTGCTCTTGGAGCTTCTATATATACGTGTACCCACACTGAATCCCACACAGCTGCAGACTAAGGTGTCCCAAAGTCAGTCTGCAGAGGGGCTGCCAGTGGTGACCAGAGGTCCTTGCTTCTCTCAAGGTTTATCTTCACAGCTTGTGTGCCCCCATAGCCCCCTCCTCTGCTATTAACCTCATTATAATCCTTACCACCAGGACTTTCTCATCCTCTGGCAGGGTGTCTTCCTCCTGTTGCCCTATGCATTCTGCATCACCAACCACAGGCTCGTGGCTTTACTCACCCTTGGGCCTGTGTCATGTCCTGAGACAGTGGTGAAGGTTGCTACCCTGATGGTACCAACACCTGAAGGCAGCTCCCCACTACTCTGGGACAAGTAGCTGAGGCTGGGAAAGACGCTGCTTTTTAGTGGTTTGCATGTATACATACACCACTGGTTGGAAAACTACACACAGAAATCCTATCACCTTCCTCAAGTCTTGCAGATGCACCTAATTTATTAATGGATTAATCAAACTCCAATTTTGGTTTTCTGTGTTTTGTTTTAACTAGGGAATTCATAAACAGGCAAACGTTTCACCAGCAGTACACCGGCACTTAACATTCAGAATCTACTGATTTCTTTTCTACTGTAACATTACCAATTACACTATTTAAAACAAAGCAGCAGCTCAAGTTCTTCACAAACACTTATATTTCAAGACTGAAACCATTCACTGCCTGAAGTACCAATTTGATAACAATATATGCACTTCCAGTAGAAATAACGAGTTCAGGGCCACTGACAGTTTATTAAACACATTTTGAACTTAGTTCAAACAATCCAAAACCATTTAAATCTGTAGCCATGCCTTGTAATAACAATTATGTTTAACTGCAGCCATCAGAAAAGTAAGACTGAGGACTTAATGTTTTGAACTTGGAAACTAAAACAATGAAAAAAATGCAGAACACCTCTAAAAACGGCTGATATAAAGACTTGCTGATAAAATCTTTGTTATTTATGAGAATTAGAAAATTGTACAGCTAATCTAACTTGGCATATAATACCCTCAGCTCTGCGTCTGTACATTTAAAATACTCCCATCTAGCAAAACCAAAGCTATACAAATCCAGAAACACCAAGGTGTGAATTCTTCTGCTTACTGCTATCTTGCTTTATTTTCCTACTACTTTCTTCCTATTGACCTTGCCTTTCCTTGGCACTCTCACATATGGACGGAGTGCACTGCTTGAGTTGCGACAAAGTCCTAGTGACAACAGTAATAGGCATTAACTTGAGGTTAAATTAATTTAGAAATCTTGATTTTATTAATGATTTTGCAGCTCTGAACAACTAAAAGGTACATCTGATATTCTTTTTTAGAGATGCAAACTCTGGACCAAATTGTACTGATTTTATTTTAAAAATACCCTTACTCGGAAGAATATTCTGCCAAATTACATTCACAGTTACCTAGGATGAAATCTCAGTATGTGCTGTAACTTTAAATAGGAAAATTTCTATCATGTATCCATCATTCCTTGGATCCAAGGGGTGTATACATCAGCATGAGCTTGTAGAACAGTAATTCTGTAAAGAGCTGAATGTCAGCCTAACAGAATGCTAGCCTCAAGTTTACAATGTTACAAATGATCTTCCTATCAAAGGATGCAAAATTGCCTGATTACAGAAGGTACTTTAATTCTTTTTTCAATGACAGACAAAGTAACTTCAGGAGTTGTGTGATCCTGTAAAATAAATCAGTAGTGCATAAGTAATATTTCTTACACCATTGCATCATCAATACTAGAGTTTATTATTTCTCAAACTCATTACACTATGGATGTTTTCCATATTAAAAGCAGCAAAAATTAAGACCTAATTGAAAAACATCATCATATTTGACAGCTAAAGTAACTGTTTCTCGGAAAAATAAAGTTCATTAAAACCTGATTTGCTTGTTACAATAAAATTTTAATAAAAAAATACCTCAAATGTAAATTGTTCAAGTTCAGTCAGTGTGCAATTAAATTAGTTAGAAAATATAACAGTAGTGCTTTGTTTCAAAATATACATAATACTGAAAACACACCTAAAACCAAGAAACCGAGTATTCACCAAGTTTCAAACAGAGTTTCATCAAAATGAGGTAAGTCTATGTCACCTGCCATTGAGCTTGGTGCTGAAATGGAGAACAAGTCTTCAAGGATATCTTCCCTTGTAGGACTTTCAAAAGCAAGTTTTTTCCCACTGGGTTTGTTTATTGCATCAAGTTCCGAATTAGTGTCCTTTACAGGACTGTAGTAATTGTGGTCCTTGCTTGTCATTGCTGCATGTGGCACATTGCTCTTCTCATCAGACGCTGTCACTGCAACGCTGCTGTCCACCATTTCCATATACATACATTCATCTTCACTTTTTGGAGTCTCTAAGGAAGCAATAGTTGAAGTAGGGGACAGTAACTCTGCCAGTATTTCATCAGTGTTACTATGGCTAGTGCACCCTGACACAGAGTTTGCATTAAATTCAGACTCATTATTTGTGACATCCATCTGATACTGCAGTTCCCTTAAAAAGCTCTGCAATAATTCACTGTCATTTTGAGAGTCATTCTGTGATGGGGTGCTTACGTCTGCACTCACAGACTTTTCCTTTTTCATCTGCTCCACTGCTAGTCTATCCAGTGAAGCCAACTTCTTCTTTTTAGCATTCAGTTTTTTCAACAGTTTCAGGCGAAGTTTTTTTGTTTTGTCACTGTCTGACTCTTCTGTCCTCCCAGAGTCATAGCCAGGTGAATGGAATGGAGTCACTTTACCTGAGGTACCCAACGTACTTCCTGACTTATTCCAAGTTGGACCTACACCAGTGGTATGACTTGCTGTTGAAAGACGAGTGCTTTGAGGAAATCCTTTGAAATTTGATGAAGGATGACTATTATTAATATGAGGAGCTAGTGACTTCGGGGTCTCAGTTGTTTTGTTTGTACCTCTACTTTGAAATCCACCAAAGTTACTTGCGCCCTTAACTGGCAGCCGCACTTCACTTACTTTTTCAATTGAGGGAGTTTTGCAACTTCTTTCATTCTTGAGAGCTGAGGCACTTGAAGGCATAAAGGAAGTATTCTTGCTTAATAATTTCTTTACCCAGCTTCCTACAAATCCTCTTTTTTGGTCTTTGTGTGAAGGCTGAACAGAATTATTGGCAGCAGCAGAATTGTCAGTTTGAGAATTAACCACAGTTTTGTGTGCATATTTCAAGTCAGGTGACTTTTTTATAGTATTCTCTACCGCTGACAATTTCTTGTTTAGCTGTATTTCTGAATTTAATCCATGTTCTCTGTTAGCTAAATTAGTTCTGTCATCTGTTCTTTGAGCAAGCAGTGAGTCAGATGAATCAGGGTCATGTTTTTTGGGAACAGGAGGAGTAATATTTGCTTGGTTCAACTCTTCTAGAGGTAAGCAAGTGTTGGAATTTTCATAAAATGAAATGCATTCATTGTTCATAGCTAGACTAGCTCCAGCAAACTCTCCTGTATATGGAGTGTTAAGTGAAAAAGCTGGTTCCTGCTGTTGTGGTGTGCCCATTTCAACAAGGTTATTTCCCACCATCTGCCCGTTTGGCAGTGATTTATCTCCCAAGTCAACTTGAACTTCTTCAAACATCAGTGTTACAAGATCATCATGTGCCAGACCTTCTAAAGCATGATGAACAATGCCTTCATTCTCAACTACTCTCTGTTGTTTCTCCTCTGGAGTTCTCACAGAATCCTCTTTGTGGTGTTCTGCAGGTGTTTTGCCTACAGTGTTATCAAAACCACAGTGCAAGACTGTGGAATTTGACTGTACGTTATTAAGAGGAAAATCTGCAATATTTTTACTCGGAGACTGTGAATTCAGTTCTTCTGAAAATTGGGATGTTTGCTTTTCCCAGATAACAATATGCATCTCTGAAGGAGGAACTTCAAATCTTTTATGTCTCTTGCAATATGGCCCCTTTAAATCATCACATTCAAGCCAGGTTCCTGAAAAATAAATAGCAACCAGGGCAAAGACTCAGAGACTTTTAAAGGTGTAGTCACTACCCTCATACTTGCTAAATACTTTTAGTAACCCATTCCCCTGACAAGCAGAAAATAGAGGGTTTTTTCTACAGAGAAAACTGGGAGACTTCCACTGTAAAAAGATCAAACACAAGCAGAACTCGCAGCAACATTATTACAGGTCAGAGTAGGTCAACCATAAAACAAAGCTAAGAGTTTTTTGACTGAGACATCTTGTCTGAAAATACCCTCACAGGTTTGAGGTAAAAACCACCTCTCAAATTAAGTTCCCCTATAGACCCCTCCATTGCCTAGGTGGGAAGCAAGGGGGTTTAAAAGAAACTGCTCTCTTTAATACTCATCATCTGCAAATTGTTCATAGACCATGAACAAATATTTTACAGCTTTAATAATTTAAAAATAGTTATATATGATGCACAGGAGGTTCTTAACTAGGCACTTCACAGCTGCTTCCTCTTCTATTTCTTAAACTGTGAGTGTCAAGAGTATGGACCCAGGCGTTCCTCAGTGGTGCCAAGCAACAGGGTAAGAGGCAATTGGCAGAAACTGATGCACAGGAAATTCCATCTGAGTGTGAGAAAAAACAATTCTTCACTGTGAGGGCGACCAAGCACTGGAACAGATTGACCAGAGAGGTTGTGGAGTCTCCCTCACCAGAGATATTCAAGAACCTCACTGGGGATATTCAAGAACCATCTGGATGCAATCCTGTACCATGTGCTCTAGGATCGCCCTGCTTGAGCAGGGAGATTAGACCAGATAACCCACTATGGCACCTTCCAACCTTACCCATTCTCTGATTCTTACCATCAGGATTCAAGGACCAGGTTATGAAGTGCTTCTTATCTGTCTGATATTGAACAACAGATGTTATTTGATAAGTGTCTTCCTCAAAATGAAACGAGTATTTCTTCAGGTTGTTATGTGGCAAGCCTTCCACAAAATGTAACATTAATATTGATGGTACTCTGACAAAGAAACAATAACGAACCGGTTTATTACAATAAAACAGAGGCAAAAGTTCCTGATGAAAAAGTAAGGCATCTCTAAGAGCATGTGGTTCTGCCCTTACTATTCTACTTCCTCACAGGACTCTTTAGAGATTGCACAGCAGTCAAGGGAAAAGAATATCCCAATGATGACATTTTATTATAGATTAGGGAGAAAAACACCACCAAATAAAGGATTTGAGGAATGGGGAAAAGAACTGTGTCATAACCAGAGTAGGAAACAATACTGTTCCCAAGTCAGACTAGTAAACAAATGATCAAACAACAGTTTTATCCAGCAATGGCAGGTGCTGTGGAAAGGCTGACACTGGATATCATTTGTCTGTATTTGCTGCTTGATACTAAGTATTTATGACCTGGACCAAACACACGCGCTGGTCAGCATGTCAAATACTGTTCCATGTTTCATATTTATTAAACACTATTTGCCATTTCAGCATTTAAAAATTATCTAAAATATTAAAAAGTGAGTATTTACCAGATTTTAAAGTTTAGAAACTCTGCAAACCCAAAATAACAGTTCAGTTTTGAAAGTCCTATGTCCAGTAAATAAAGTTTCAGAATTTTATGTATTTTATTTTCAAGTTCATATATTCAAACTTACTTTTCCAAAATCATCTGTCGTCTTTGAGATCTATCACCACAGTTATTACATGGTCCAATATGAACAGCATTAAGTGGATGCCAGTCAGGGATTATATTTGTGAATGTTGTTAGTGTTTTCTTAAATCTGGACATAAAAAATACACACAAGAAAGAACAACAGAGTAAGTTGAATTGTTGATCAGAAAATAATAAATATACATATTTTACCAGAAGAAAAAAGTTATAAAAACATTATGGCCAAGCCAGATTCTTTTCATGTTCATGCCATTTGTGTGAAATTCACCGTGACTGCATCACATCCAAGTCAGCACTGAATTCAATTCTACCAAACAGTATCAGTCACAATTTGTTTTCAGCAGCTCTGTGGCCTCTGGTTTCACATTATTTGATTATTTGCTCCTTCTCCCTTTTTATGTTATCTCTGTCTCCTTCACAGCATAAGACAGAGCTTGTACCAGGATCCCCATAATTTACTAGCTAATACAGAATCTCAAGAAGAGAAGAAAGTGGTAACAAATTACCTCAGAATCCATGTTATACAGGGTCTAGTTTTCAAAAAACAGTACACTCAAAGCAGAGATTACACAGAGATTATATTGTACTAAAATACAGTGTACAGGATATTAAAGTGAGGTGACATTGTTCATTCATTAGCCACAGAAAGGATTTCCTTTATATTCAGTCTAACCTAAATTTTTCAGCTTTTTTAAAAGCACAATATGTAACCAAGGCTATTGAACACATTCTGTTAATGAGGGCTACATGTTACCTGTCAGAGTAACAAATAGCATTAATCTCATTTCACTCAGGGATCTAGAATTTTATTGTATCAACCTAAGACAGTAGAGAGAAACAGATGCTTTTCAAATAAAGTGAGCAGTCTTCTGAAAGTGTCCCTCTTTTTCTACTGACTCTAAAAGGAGCCTGAATTACTAGCTTGTACCTGCAGCGACACAGAACTAAAGCAATTTGCAAGAAATTACTTCCTTGTAATTTGACTTTAAAATAGGTAAGTTATGTTAGAGAACCTCTGATTCTTTGTAATCCAAATGAGTATTATAGGTATTCTTCAACAGCAAAAGCATATTAGGGGTATGTTCTTAAAAACATAACAATTTGAATACTCTAGCAAAATACCAGAGCAAGCATGGCCAGGGATTCAGTGTTACCTATTCTTTCTTTCTTAATTAATTGATAATACAGGTTCTTAAGACACATAAGAGCAGTAACCTATGTGCAAATGTTAACTTAAAAAGGCAGTAAAACTTCACCAATAAGATTAAATTTCAGCCATATAAAACCTGGAAATCTGAAGAAAGCCAACTATCAGATACAGATTTTAAAAGGTAAGGTAGAACAGCTATCTAGAAGCTACAGAAATAAAAAGTCTCACCGGTTCTGGTATTTGTAGCCACAATATACACATTCAAACTTCCATGAAAATGAATGCAAGAATAGTTTCTCAGCTTGTTGATCCAGCTGTAAGAGTAGATGGAATGCAAACACTGGATTCTCCATATCACCTTCAAAGATGGGGCAGAAAAAACAGTCACTGAATATTTGAAATCACCTTTCAGTACTTCAAAAAGAAGAACATAAGCTTATTGCTAGGATTTAAATTTCAGTTACCATTTCAAGGCTGTATTTCTAATCTTCACAGCAAAGGGACTGATCCATGTTATTAGGTTGTTATCAATGACTATTTCATGATTACAGAGATGAGAGTACGCTCTCCAAAAAGTTAAAACAGGCAAGGGACAAACCAGCTGATTATACTATAAAGTATGTGTATGTCCCAATACATGCAAATGTATTTCCAAAGAGTCCTGCATGCAAATGTACACACACACTTTTATGTACTGACATAAAAGGCTTTACATGTAGGGTTTCCTGAAAGTAAATACTGAGATGCTACACTAAGTACTTACCCAATTCACACCTAAGTCGAGGCTGAAGCTGTGTAAACATTTCGTTTCTGATTTCACTGAGATGAGATTCTGCTTTTGGAAGAACATCTAAAGAAAAAAAAATACATCTGTCTTCAGGTATTCAAGTGTAACCCTCCCACCTTTTCACACACCTATGTAACCCCTAACATGTACTCTTTCTCTGCAAGCTGATGCCTTTTATATTGACCCATACTTGCCTGACACTTAGTAAACCAGCCAATCCTTGGTATTAATTTATTTGAAAATTAGAAGATAACTTACACAAGTTACTCACATTTCGCTGCAGAGTGCTAGCTAAAAACTACTTGCTCTGACTTAAATTATGGCTAAGAGTGTGCACCAGCAGATAGCAATAATTTTTAAGGATAGTGTGACTACACATTACAAATCCTGCATATTCAGAGCAAACTTTAAAGCCTTAACATTAGGATCAAAGGCACAAAAAATTGCCTATATGCTTTCTAATGTTACACAATTCATAATAAAGCATTTAAATGTATTGTTTCAGATTAAATACTAACTTCCTAAGTGAGCCTTTAAAACGGTAAAAGTAATTTTAAATTTAAAAATAGGTTTTGACTTTATGTATCTTAGTATGTCTTTCAATTTTGAAAGTTATGTTGTTCAACACACATCCTTTAACAAGAACGTAACTTCTTCTATACACTCATGATCATAACCTGAAGAAATTAAAGGAAGTATTTAGAACAGCTGTTGAAACTGTTTATTACATATAAACTCTATGCATAGAAAAAAGGGAAATGAGGTTTTTGCAGCTATATTGCTTTTGATT
This sequence comes from Campylorhamphus procurvoides, assembly GCA_013396655.1. NCBI lineage: Eukaryota > Metazoa > Chordata > Aves > Passeriformes > Dendrocolaptidae > Campylorhamphus > Campylorhamphus procurvoides. The sequence continues at coordinate 1,025,333 of WBMV01005530.1, read as the reverse complement.
GTTTTTAAAAACAGCTGTATGAAAGAGATGCTGAAAAATTACACAGGAGGGCAGAATAAATTCCGTATCTCTCCTCCACAACAATACTCTTCATCCAACCCCCACTCTACTGTTACCTGAATAAAGTTTTGCAGCAATTCCTGGAAATTAAAAGGTTTAAGGTCTCCCAAACAACACTATATTCCAACACTTAACATCCCCGTTTAAGGATTATTGCACACCAGAGCTCCTTTGCAAACACAGCCCAGCAAAGAGAAAAGAAAAACATCTCAGAGAGGTTCTGTGATGGTAGAGGCCTTCCCAGTAACAGCTGAAAACCTAAACTAAAGCAGCCTGACTTTCTGGCAAGCAGAGTATATGAACTACTTCAGAATACTTTGGGTTTTTTTCCCCCAGAACTCCTTTCAATACACCTATAAGTTTTCCTAGGAAAGACATGACATTCTTTAAGTTACCTAAGGCTGCTCTGGGACTCTAGTCTATATATTCAAACACACATATTCCAATGGGATGTCTATTGAAATTCATGAGAGGTATTGCCTAACCAGACAGCTCTTTAAATTCTCTAACAGATGATGTCTTAGAAGTTTAGACCCATGACACAAATGGTCCAGTTCAAGAGGATGGCAAAAAACATGACCTTAGTTTAAGAGTCTTAAACTGAATGCACAGAACAGAAAATGATCGATGGCCACACCAACAGATTACAGTGTCACATAGTCCATCCTTTGAGTCCCACCTGTGCTGCCTGAAAAGCTGCCCTGAGCTGCCCATCACAGCCCCTGTGCTCAGAGGTTACAGTCCTCAAACATGTTAAGGGTTAGTGAGTACTCACCAGCCCTTTCTAGACCTTATGAACCAGGTTAATGTGTTTGAGTACTTTTGACTGAAACAGGTTAGGAAGCACTGTCATCTACAGTGCAGCTTGCAGACCCCAGGGGAAGCATTCCTTCGATGAGCACAGCTGGAGCCAGGAAAGAACATATGTTCCCAGCTTTACTATTTGTGGTGTGACAAGGCAACAGCCCATTTAAACAAGGATATAAACCACAACAGAAATTATTTTGAAGATTAAAACAGCATCCTAACATGTTAACCAACAGGATGGAGAGAAACAAAGTAAGGCTCACTTACATAAATAATTCACAAAATCTTTATGTGGGATGTGACAAAAAAAAATTCAAGAGATACTTAGTGTTTAATGCCTTCAGAGAATGCGTATTTCTCCCAAAGAGAAACAATTTCAGAGATTACCAGGATTCTGCTGTGTAAAGCACACCACTCTGTAAATGAATTGCAACTCATTCTTTTGCGATCTTGAAATAGAACAGAGGCATTTTTAAGTGCACCGTACTAAATTCTACATATTTGTGACCAGAAGAAAGCACAGGTGAATTTACTCACCTTTTACTTTACTCCTTTTACAGGTATTCAGAAGTGTAGTTGCTTGATTATATTTTGTTAGGAGTTTCTGGAGTAAACAGTTACCATCGTTATATTCTTCTGCTAGAGCAGGTTTTAATGTTTCTAGGTGTACCAGTGCAGACAAAATGCAATCTAACCAACAAAGATTACGTGCGTTTCTCCACTGAAGACACAAATCTGTGTTATTGGTGAAACCTTTATCCTCTTTCAGTGAGATTTCAGATGCTGTTGATAAAAGTTCAGAATTTGGCAAGAGTTGTGTTCTGGGACTAGAAGTCTTAGGTGGACTTTCTTGATAGTTGTTGGTCTTGGTGGTTGTTTCAAAATCCACCTTCTCCATGCAGGACTCCACACTGTTACTAGGTTTCTGCTGGTCATTTTGTAATACATCATGTAGGCTTGACTTGGGAATACATAAGCTATTCTGATAGCATTTTACAACAGGGTGTGCATTAACAGTGTGCTCAGCATTTACCACATTATTAGTTCTTGCTCTTTTTGGATCTGATTCAACAGAAGAAAAGTCACTGGTATCACACAATTTTCTTTTATGAGTAGATGGAACTTGATGATTTTCTGAACCAGCAGAAGTAATTATACTGTTTAATGGTTTATAACCAAGCGGGTAGATACACTAAAGGAAAGACAGAAAGTTACAGTGAAATCTACAAAGCAGTTTCAGGTGAACAAGAGCTAAAAATAAGTACAAAATATAATATTAAAATGGAATACAGAATCATAGAATGGTCTGGGTTTGAAGGGACCCTACAGATCGTCTAGTTCCAACTCCCCTGCCACGGACACCTTTCACTAGACCAGGTTGCTCAGAGCTCCATCCAACCTGGCCTTAAGGACTTCTGTAAAATAATAATTAAATCAATTTAATCAATACATAAATTCAACATCTGTAGGTCCTTTACCCAACCATCAGCAATTATGAAGTAAATGTATAATGTTAAATGATAATTTAACACTGCTTTTCCAGTAAATTCTTTCAACCCCTTAAAAACAACCTAATTTTGCTAAGGAAAGGCCTCTTGTCTTATTCTGCTAAATCCACTCCTTTAGGGCACAGATTTAGCATTATTATCTCATGCCTGAGAAACTACTGGTGCCCAAATTGGCAGGGTATCTCTCAGGCTATCCCAGTGCCTTAGACCAGGCACTGGTAAGGTCTTACACAGATATATTCTGCAACAAGTTGCTATTACCAGTCTCCAGAACTATACTGTAATTAGTTAAAAGCAGGAAGGGATGGGAAAAGCATCTCAGAGACCTGTATCTAATTGAGTCTCTAATAATTTAAGGACATCAGTCCACTTGGGATTGCTATATCCTCCCCACATACATGGGGCAGTGAAGGGAGAGGCAGCAAAATCATAACTCAAATATTAAGCAGCATAGAAATCCAGCTAGGTTAAACATAAAAAGGAAAAAAAATAAAAGAAAAACATTGTAATTATAATTATAAACCTATTTGCAATACCCAGACTTAGAGAAGGGAAAATGGGAAACACATCTGCAAGAATCATGCGTTAGTTACATGGACCCTCAAATTCGCTGACTCGTAGAAAGATTTATTTAGATCCACTTTAATTCCCTTGTTACATAAGCAAAACTCTCCTTTATTCATTTTCATTTATTCTTTTTAATTCTTTAGGGTAAGTACCTATGCCTAAACACTGTACACAGGTTAATCATGGGGCTTTTTCTATATACAAGTAAATATCCTCCAGCATACAGACTCAAAGGGGTCCTATTTCAACAGTCTGCTTACCACTAACATAATTATGAACTTATAGAGGTGTAACTGCTGAAAGTGAAGGCCTCTGCACTGCCAAATAAAACTGTTTATTAGTGTAATACCTGAGGATTTTCACAAAGAAAAATGGACTCCTGAAAATTAATGCGGTAAGTCCGTAAAGCTTGGATCTGACCCTTCTCTTTGCAGACTGGACAAAACTCATCTGCAGTTGTTTCCACTGGATTGCAGTTCTAAAATAAAGATAAATCAACAAAGATAAAGAAGCATAAATTTATGCATTTTGTATATTATCCAAAGGTAAAAAATACATATTGAGATACAAAATCAATGTGTGAGTTCTAAATATAATACAATATAAAATATTAAACTACATTGGTTTCTTTTTTAATATTTATACATTCGTATGGTGCTATGTTCTGAGTAAATTTATATTTTTATTTAAATATTAAGGTGTCTTTAACAACACAGTTGTACACATTTTATTCTACTTGAACTAAACCACATGGCACTTATTGCCAGGAAACACAAGCTCAGATCTTTTTAAGGCAAATCAAGTTTCATAAGAATGCAAACAATTTTAAAAATAGTGCCCGTAAAAAAAAATCATAGGCACAGATATGCTTAGAATAATCTTTCGCCATTGTTATAGATTTCCGTGGAAAATAATTTTGAGAATTTTTTTGGTAAAATTAAGACCAATTAAAAATCTCTCAAAACAGAGAAAAATGATGAACTTTGCACATATGTAAAACAAGTTTCAACTGACTTTTCCCAAATACCCCACCATGTGGAGTGTCGATTTCCCTATACCAGTCCCTTCTCCAATCACTTGCAAACCATTTGTAGTCTTCTGGGTATCCATCATTCTGAGCCACTGGCTAACTTATGTCACTTGTAACAATGTCATGACCACTAAGGGTTTTTCAAAGACTCCTGAAAAATAAGAAGTAAATAAAACAATTAAAGAAAAATTAGGCTGAAATTTGGGGAAAAAAAATACCAACAATAATGCAGCTTGTATAATTCGTGGAAATTAATTCAGAAGAGTATTTCCTTAGCAGAAAACACTTTTTTCTAGCACAGATTGTGAACTCAAAACTTTAAATTAAGTCACATAATTGATTTAAAAGCTTTAAGTCCTGAATTTCCAAGCTTATCTATTCTTTGCACTAGAAGGTTTCACATTATTTTCCAAGTGCAGAAACGTAGATATCTTGTACTTTGCAGAAATGTAGAAGCCTTGCTGGGCATCTCAGCTTCCTATATCTAACCCAGAAAGAACAAACTTTAAAAACAGCCACAATAAGATCCCGTGGGGTTACAGGTGGGTGCTGAGGAACATTAAAAAAAACAACCAATCAAAAAAACCCCACTGTTGCATCTTTCAAAACAGTGAATTTACTGCCTAATAAACTATTAGAAGTTTATCCTGCAAATGTAACAGTTTTTAACTACAGAACGGCATCCTGCTGCTACTGCCATTTAAGGAAATTTCTCCTAATGTTAATTTAACAATGTTACACTCTTCCTAGCAACCTAAAGCTCTTCCACAGTTATCATGGCTATGTAACTCCATTGCATATTTTACAAGCGACACTGAACATTCTATTTCAAATGACTCTCAAATTCAGTGCCAGAATGTTCCTTTCTCACATATCACACATACACACAAGACAGAGTTGTGCAGCACCACTTCAGTATGACCCAGGTGCACATCAGAAGGCAGCTCCTTAAGTCCATTCCTTCACTGGCACTGGGGTTAACTACACCTTGAAGTAGCCAGCAAAACAGGGGGTTTGAACTACAAGGACCCCATTCTGCTCCTGCTGACTTCCTGTGGAACGAACTAGAATAAATACATATCTCTTCAAGATACATGAAGTTAAGTTGAACTGCAAAGTCATCAATCAATCTTTCCTTCAGCCACAACTGTTCCCTTTTCATTACTTCCACTGAAAAGCATCCTGTTCCACATCATGATGTCCTTCCATACAGTACAGCATCAACTCAGATCTAGTTCCTTCCAATGAGAAATGTTTCAAGGCATTCATGGACATGAGTGCAAATACCAGTTCAACATAGACCTATTTATAATATTTAGCAGGGAGAGACCCTGCAGAACGGGACAGAATGCTAAACACCAACAGAGCAAGAATTTTAAAAAAGCACAGTAGAAAAATGCAACCACTCATTTCAAATCACACCCCAATGGCAACTTTAAGATTGGGTCAAAATAACATGATGGTGTGTCCTACTGACACTTTCAATGTCTTCAGCAGCACGATTCAGAATTAACAGGCTGCAGCACGTAGAGACAGTAATACAAGGCAAGAGTGTAAAAATACCAACACACATGCCTCAGAGCACATTTAGTTTTCAAAGTAACATGGGAAGGTGCACAAGAAACAGCACAGTTCTGGGCTCACACAAGGTGAAAACTAATGAATTAGCTAGAAATACACAAGCGTGTTGGATTACAAAGGAAAAGCAAGCACTGTCCATTTTTCACACAGTTGCAACAGCATTATCACACCGCAACTCAACTCTGTTATCATGTATTTAGTCTAGTCAGGAAGTTGATTTTTTATACCAGGTGTACAGACATCAACCTATGTCACAGGCTATGTCAGACAACACCCTAAAACACATAACTTTACTCTTCAAGGGACTTTTAGTAAATTCGTTTGCCTGAAACAGTCTCAGCTCTCCAGAGTAAATAAAAAACATAGCTCACATGATGGGAATTATGAGAAATTTCTCACCACATAAATACACAGTCAAAAGATTAGTAACTCTAACAACCTGCAGGTTATTCCTTCTTATTCCTTTGTAAGTACCTGTTTTCCCTGTAACCGCTCTCAAAAGAAAAGCAAGCTGTTTTTTATTTGGTTATGTTCAGTCTCTGTTACTTCTGCTCTTCTTTTTAAAGATTAAATATAGTTCTGAGATGTACAACACCTCCACCAGCTATAATAATCCAACAGTAGTATTACAGTACTGGAGTAAAGACTTTTATTCCTCTTATGAATATAATAACAGAGCTTTTTAAACAATTATCCCTTTAGTTCAAAGATATAAACACAAAAAGCAAATAAAACGGATCTGCCAGTCCTAGATACGCAGAGTGGTACCAGTGGTCTGCGTGTACTTTTCAAAAAGTTTGTAACATTGCAGGAAGTTATTGGTGATCTTTGTACCACGTACAAAAATTGGGCATCGGACCAACAGCTGTCAAGAAAAACAGCCAAGTAAAAGACTGCTGCACCAACTACTGATCCAGCCCATTGCAGACAAGTGCAGTAACTGCATTACAGATGGAAAAGCACACAGAAACACATTTTCAAACTTTCTGGGTCATGTTCTAAACCATTTATGCTACCTTCCTTCTTTTAGTCTGAATATTGAAAAATGCAATTTGAAATATGCTCTGGACGTGGCATAACTATGTAATTATAAGTATGCTATGGTTATGCTTCTTTGAGTATGAGTTGGTCTAACAGTTCACTGCAGAATGGGGTGAGGGAGGGAGGAGTCTCCTCTTTTATTCTCGACCCACATCTTCTCTGACAGCTCACATCCTCGTCAGACTTTCCACAAGCTAACTGAACTCACAGGAAAGCAGAAAACTCAAGAAAGCTTGAGTTTTTCTCCTATTTCAGTGAGTTAAACTGGCCTATGAAAATTCCAGTGACCTACAAAGCTGACAGGGCAGAAGATAGAAAAAAGGACAAGGTGAAAGGGAGAGATATGGGTTTGATGGATGAACTGTTAGAGGGCTAAGGAATTGGTTGGATGGCCACATCTGAAAAGCTGCAGCCCTATGTACTAAGCAGAAACCAGTAATAAGTGGTGCCCCAATACTATTTAATGTCTCCAGCAATGAAACACAATGGGATCAGGTGCTCCTTCAGCGAGTTTGTAAATGACACCAAGCTGAGTGGTGGAACTGATGGACTGGAGGGAAGAGATGACGTTCAGAGGGACCTTAAAACAAACTCTCTCTACATCACAGCCTGTAAGTGCTAAGCAGAATTGCTAATCTCCATAGTGGGGAAGCAAACATAAATTTCCTTCCTGAAAGAAGCCTAACACAGACTAAGCAAAGAAAGAAGCTTCAAAATAGTGTGCAAGTTTACAAACTCCTAAAAGTTTCTTCTTGTCTCAAACATCCTCATACTAAATGCTTTTATGAGTGTATGAGAAGGCACAGGGGCTACGTGCTTTGCTGACAAATCATTCTGCTTTTCTGGGAAAAAACGCTATTGGCTTAATATGGCTTAAACTAATGGTGTTTATAATGGCTGCAGCTAAGGGGTGCGAGATTTCGGGAAGAGGCTGGTGCAGGCAGAGCCCGAACCTCTGCCCCACGGCAGTAGGAATGAGGGGCTGGGGATGGTGGGTGGATGGNGCTGTAGTTGCTGCTGCTTCTTGGGTTACAGAATCCATTCTCCCTCAGTCCTCAGGGCTGGGAGGGATATTGGATTCCCCTGCTGAATGTGGTTAAGGATTCCTTCTCTCTGTACCCGGGTCAGGTTATTGCAGAGGCCACAAAGAGAGGGGATGGAGGGAGGGAGGGAGGGATGGATCGGGGGGATGGATGGGGGGGATGGGTGAATGTCAGCTGGGCGGGCCCAGTGCGCGGGCTCCTGCCCTTCCTTCCACACCGAAACGTGCTCGGGTCTCTCGGATAAACCTATGGTCCAACTGCCTCCTGAGTTCTTAATCCCCATCCAGAGCGGTCCACAGGCCACAGAAGGGCTGCGGACGAGAGAAGCGCTTGCAGAGTAACCCGCCCGGCCGCGCCTCTGCGGACACGCTCCCCCCTCGGCCCTGAACC